>JAJIBD010010358.1:0-67596 GCA_021461705.1 Cryptotis parvus | reverse complement strand
GGATGCTGGGGATCGAATTAGGTCTTCCACATGTAAAGTAAACGCCCTACCCACTGTACTATCGCCTCCAGCCCCTAGCCACACCATCTGAGACTCACAGATGTATCCAGACTTCCTGAGCCTCACCACACCCCCTTCCTTCAGGGGACTGGACCCACCTCCCCCAGAATCCATCCACCCTCCCCCAATCACCCTGTACCTGCCAGGCCCTAGTTGGGTGTGGGGTCCAAGGAAAAGAGGAGCCAACCCCAGCAGCCATACCCATACCCACACCACACTGCCACCATCCCTGT
Organism: Cryptotis parvus; assembly: GCA_021461705.1. Classification (NCBI taxonomy): domain Eukaryota; kingdom Metazoa; phylum Chordata; class Mammalia; order Eulipotyphla; family Soricidae; genus Cryptotis; species Cryptotis parvus. The sequence continues at coordinate 67,303 of JAJIBD010010358.1, read as the reverse complement.
CCCTGGGCCTGACCCTGCACCTACTCCTGTACCATGTGGACACCTGTGCTGTAGGATGGGGCTGCAGGGCCCCCTGGAGCATGGCAGTGGGTTCAGCAGCCCATGTGGGACCAGGGAGCCCCTTGGTGGGACCAGGAGGGTGAGCTCAGCCACCACCAAGGTCCATGGGCCCTAGGACCAAATCTCACTCCAGAGCAGAGCCTGTGGGGGACCTGGGGAGGACCCAGCTCCTGATCCTGCTGCTGGGTAGAATTAATTAGGGTGTGAGTACTGGGAGAGCTGCCTCAGGACGGTGAAGATGGAGTGAAGCCTGCTGCAGGGCCTAGCTCTGCAGGAGCCCACCAGGGGGCACCATGTCTCCACCCACCCGAGCTGCACCAAACAGCCAGAAGTAAATCTCTCTAGCCTCCGGGGAGCACAGCTGCCCACTGCAGGCTCCAGTGAGAATGGATGATGGATGGGCAGGCTGCTGCCTCCACACACCACGCTCTCCTCGCCCCGTGCCTGCCCAACCCCAGCCCCTGATCGCAGGTGGCTTCCAAACGGAAGGCTGGGCCCGAGACACTTCCACAAGGAAAACTTGTCAGTGTCCACACTGTGGCCGTGACTCTATGCTCTTTCCTTCACTTCACAGGACCTGAGCAGGGGGGACAGGACGCAATGTTCCCTCTCAGCAGTCCCCCAGTCCTTGCCACCTCCGGGACCCCTAGACGATGCCAGAGGGGATAGTTCAGGAGTCCCGGAGAGGAGGGAAATGTTTCACGTGGAAGGGGGGCAGCTTTCCTGGGAGGAGCTGAGGTACCCAGAAAGACGCTCAGTTCCTGCCTCCTGGATCACTTCCAGCAAATACAAATAATATGCTGTGTCACCGCTGCTCTCAGCCAAAAACCAAGACAAGCCCTCACTGGGGGCCGGGGACATGGCTCTGCCCTGAAACACTGGCCTGGCATGTGTGAGACCTTGGGCACAATCCCCCAGCACTGCAATAATAGCAATAATACAAGTAATAGCAATAGGGCAGGAGCGATAGCCCAGCAGTAGGGCCTTTTGCCTTGCACGCAGCCGGCCCATGGCGGCCAGGGTTTGATCCCCGGCATCCCATATGGTCTCCCGAGCACCGCCAGGAGTAATTCGAGTGCAGAGCCAGGGGGAAAGCCCTGAGCATTGCTGGGTGTGACCCAAAAAAGAAAAGAAAAGTAACAGCAATAATAATGTACTAAAAGACCTCACTATTCCCTGCCCCTCCGTCCCCTGCTCATCTGTGTCCAGGCTCTGCCCCAGCGACCCCAGGATGCCTGACCCCCAACTCACTCTCTCCAAATGCTCTCGCCCACCGCCTGCCTGCACTTGTGCTCTGCCCTTTCCTGCACGACACCCGCAGGCCTCCCACACACTCCTAGGCTCTCCCCAGACTCGGGGCCCCAACCTGATGCTGTCTCTACCTGAGTGCCTGCAGCTCGCCAGAAGCGTACAGCCTCCGCATGTCCCTGGCTGAGCGCCATCCCTGCCTCTCCACCGCCCTGGTTCAGCTGGTGGCAGCGGATCAGGGGCTGGGCCGAAAAGCTGCCACTTCACCTGGGCCTTGGCCCCTCAGGTGCCTACAACTCCCGCAAACCTAGTCGGCTCCACCTTCCAAACAAGCCCGAGACCTGACCTCTCCTTGTCACCTTCCCTGCAAGCACCCGGGTCCCAACCGACCCTCCCTCTCCCCTGGACCACAATCAGAGTCCCGGACTGACCTTCCACCTCCACCCACGCCCCGCACACTCTGTCCTCCACTCACAGTTGTCACTCCTCGGCCCCGAAGGTGAACGCTTCCCTCCTCAGAGCCAATGCCTGGTCCTTGCCTGGGCCTGCAGGGTCCCACCCGACGTCGCCTTCACTTCGGATCTCTCCCTAGCTCCCTCCACTCTCTTCACAAGGACCAATGTGTGAGTCCTCCATTGGACACTCAACAGCCCGCCCTAAGGTCTTTGCACTTGCCATCCTGGCCGCTCAGATGCTCTTCCTGGATAACACGGCGATGGCTCACCCACCCCCTTCCCACACTCTGCACGAAGGTCACTGCCTCAGAGAGGCCCTCTCTACACACCCTGTTTAGAGCAGCTCCTAGTTCATGGCCCTGGGAGCCCAGCCCCTGCCCTGGCCCCAGCCTCTGTGTACCCAACACCTGCCTACAGTCGTGTGATTCGGCCACTGGCATCACTTTCCTGCAGCCAGAGAGTGAGCTGGCCAAAAGGGAGGTCAGCAGGGGCATGCTCCTTCCTACCCACCACCCTGGTCCAGCCTTGGCGCAGTGCCTGGCACGAGCACACACACACACACACACACACACACACACACACACACACACACACACACTCGTAAGGCCCAACGCACACTTGCTGAGTGAATGGCAGGTTTCCTTGGTCCCACGCCAGTGCTGGTGCCGGGGTTAGTTCTGCCACCGGCCATCCCGGAGGAGGGAGGGTGAGTATAGAGGACGGCCGGGAACCAGTCCTGGGACTGCCCGGCCCTCTCCAGGGAGTAGATCTGGGGCCAGGACAGCTCCGGGGCACTCCACAGACAGAGCTGCCGTGCGGGAGGCGGTGCCCCAAAACCAGTGTGGGAGGAGGCCCAGGGCCAGGGCCAGGGAGAGCAGGAGAGGCGTGGAGCTGCACAGGAGGAGGGACTTAGACTATTTTTAAAATCTTGCTCCCAAAAAAATCACATTCCTGCCCTGGTGAGTCAAAGCACGTGGCCTCGTGAGGGGACAGGACCCCAGTGCCCAGGGCGGGGGCCACACCCCACCACCACCCTATGGTGACTCTGCAGCAGGGAGACACACCAGCTTTCCCACAGGGAGCCAGGAAGCTGGGAGCAAGGTGGGCACCGGTGGTCCCCGCTGTCAGTCCCCTAGAGAGGGGCAAAGCTCCTGAGAGTCTGGTCCAGCGTAGCTGCCTTCCCTGGCCTCTCTCGGGAGAGGGAAGTACACTCTGACCCACCAGAGAGCTGTGGGCAGGAAAGGAAAAGAATGACCCTCGGCAAAACTCGGCGCCACAAACAGCCCAGGCCAGCCAACCAAGGAGGCCGAGAGATGGCGTCTGCCGTCTGAGACTCCAGCCAGAGGCTCTGCCCACATTACCCAAGCGGCCGACACCCAAACCCCAACCATCCCGAGCTGTCCACAGGCCGCCCTACCCCAGAGGTGACACACCCGAGGGCACTGACTGTGTCCCCAGGAGCTGTGGCCTCTGTTGCGTGGGCTGGACCAGTTCCATTTCACGGAGGAGGGCACTGCGGCTCAGAGGGGCAGAGAGAGCTGGACACACGGCAGTCAGGAACAGCAGCTCCAGGGTCAGCCCCCAGGCTGTCCTCCCCTCTCCCCCATCACTCGCTCCATGGCTGAAGGGGTAGAGGGATCCCTGGAGGGGCGAAGATGGGGCAGGAGGCATCCACCCGTCTTTCTTGAATCCTACAGCCCTGCTGTGAAATTCCAGTTCAGGACTGTGACCCCGGGAGAAACAGACCCCAAACTCGGGCCCCCTTTCAGGGTTAGCTTCAGCCATGCTCACGAGACCAAGTTGGGGCCCGGCAGCCCAGGAGCGGCAGGAGACAAGAGAGAGAGGGGCGTCACCTTGCCTGGCTGCCTGCTGCCTACACCCATGTAAGACCTGTCTCTAGGACTCCACCTCCTCCCACTGTCATGGAGCGTGGCAGCACTGGGCAGGGGGGGGAGGTGGGACAGAAAAGTTCATCGTGGCCTCTCTGGCTCCGTGTCCAACGCTACTCTGCACAGCTGCCCAGTATTGTGGGCACCCCTGTTTGGGGGGGCTTCTGGGCACCACACAAGCTTCTGAGGACAGGTCAGCGAGCAAAGCATCTGGGGTTCCAGCCTGCCCCTGAAGCCCACAACCCATGGGGGAGGCTGCTGCTAATCCACAAATCCTTAGCAGGCCACGAGCCAGGACACTCAAGTCAGGACAGCAGGGCTCAGACGGGACGTGGGCTGACGGTCCAGCACTGTGACTCACTCCCTGGGGACTGAGGCGTCCCGTGCTCTCCATGGGGCCAGCTGAGGGACAAAGGCCGGGCAAGGAGCCGGATCACAGAGGACTATCGCAGTGTGGCCAGCCCCCTCTGCCGCCCCACCCACCCTCCACGTCTGTGGCTCCAGCCCCAGGAATAGCGGGTGGGGGGAGCGGCGGGGCTCTTTAGTTTCCCGCTTTTTTTTTTTTTTTTGAGGGGGTGGGGGAGGCAGCATTGAATTCCAGACTTTCCATCCAGCCTTGCTTTACTGATCTACAGTCATGTGATCCAGCAAAGACCGTGGGTCTCAGCCAGAGGCAGCTTTGTGCCTCCCCTGCCCTTAACCCCCGAATATTTGGCAAAATCTGGGGCTAGTCTGCCTGTTGGTCTGCAGATATTTTGGCTGTCAAAGTTGGAGGGACATGGACAGGACCGCGTCTAAGGGCATTGGTGTCTACAGGGTAAAGGCCAGGAAGCTGCTGGACATCCCTCAGGGTCCCCCACCCAGACGACTATCTGGCTCATGTCAACAGTCCCAGGCACCTGGGCAGTGGTGTGGGAAGGAGAGCAGACAATGACCTGTGCACAGAGGCTCGTGTTACTGTGATTAGCTTCCATGACAGGCACAGCGCAAGGCAGGGCTCCTGGCATCCATGGCCCAAAAACACCGGATCACAGGGTCCCACACTGGGCCGGGAACGGGGCGACACAGCAGAGCACTTGCCTTACAGGTGCCAGGCCTTGGGTTCCACCGCAGCAGCACAAGTGAAACACAGAAGCCTCATTCGGCTGAGGTCACGATTATTTGCTCTTTGAACTCTGCGCCTGAGACAGAACCAGGCCAAGACCCACTTCTCTATGCCGGAGACACCAAGGGTGGGGTGTGAGGGTACATGGCTGAGGGAGAGGGGGTGGCCGACTGTGGCTCTGTGGGGCAGGACCGCGTCTAAGGGCGTCCATCCTCATGCTGTCCCTGCACTGAGGCTGCCTCTGAGTCCACTGATACACAACCAGACTAGGCACTCTGAGACGGGTGCCATAGCCTGCACCCCTGTGTGTGCAGAGTCGGGCCTCGACCCTCAGGTTTCTTCCCTGGGGCACCAGGCTATACCTGCCAAAGGAGCGGGAGGCTGCAGTCCAGGGAGAGATCCTGAGCCTGCGGGGCAGGGGTGGCCACCAGTCCCTGCTGCTTAAAGCCATGGACCAGAGCTTCAACAATGGGTCTCTGCAGGGCCTGGGGTGGGACCACAATGGGTACATGGGAACATGAGTGAGGGGGACAGGGAGGATGAAGGGAGTCTTGAACAGGGGGCCCAGGCACCACGCTGCCCTAATTCTTGGCCCGGCTGCTGTCCATCCCTACAAAAAGTACCAAGAGGGTGGAGTCCAGGGCCAGGCACTGGGCACAAAGCAAAGGTGCTTGCAGCTTGAGTTACCCAATGCCAGTTGGAGAAGGGGTGCAGGCAAGGTCACCGAGCAGGTACTAATTGCTTGTTAAGTGTCCAAAGCTATTCCAAGGCCTTCACACCTATCACTGCCTTCATCTGGCAGCAGCCCTCTGGGAAAAGGACTTCACGGATCAGGGAAGCAGCAGAGGGAGGGTAAGAAAAGACTCAAGGCTGGTGCTCTGAGGTCTGAGGCCGGCTGCAAGGCAGTACCTGCCCCACCTGCACCTCAAACCTCCCCACTAGGCAGCTCACCAGGGCTTGGGTGCTGCCTGGGAAACACTGGAGTGGACAGACCGAGCCTCAGGGACCCCCCACAGCCCTGGGGGGAGGGTGAGCCTGCACACCTGGGGAACTTGCGGGACCAGAGAGCTCAGCACCCCCTGCACCATGGGGGGGCGGCTGGTGGCTGAGCTGAGCCCAGCTCACAGGCCCAGCGCCAAGAAGTCTCACGCACTGAACACGCCAGGCTGGAGGCAACTGGGCTTGGGGGAGCAGACCCATATCCGGTGAAGCCCCAAGGCTGCCCAACCGGCCAGCACCCAGGAGAGGCCCCGGGGCAGGGCCAGCCTGAGACATACCACCAGGTGCCCAGTCCAGATGCACAGCCCGGCAGTGGGAGATGAGCCCCAGAGCCTTGGGGAGTGCCTGTGTCCTCTCGCAGCTCACAGGCCTGGGCACTCCCATGAGCTTGGTACTGTTCCAGCCACACAGACACAGCAGTGAACAGAGACAAAAGGTGCCAGACCCTCTGGAGCCTGCAGAGTGGCCGAGCGCCCCTGCCCTGTCCCGCGGGAGCACACGTTCCTTAGGGCACACACCTCCCCAACCCACCCCAGAACTGGTCACTGTGGTGCATCAGAAACCCATGAGAGTTCCTCATCCCTGCCCCACCTAAGAAGAGTCTAGAACAGCCCCCATTTCTTCCTAGGACAGGAGGGGGTCCCACTACAAGATGCCTGCCCCCTGCATAGACGCCCCGCCCAGGTCAGACACATCCGACTAGGATGTATATCTGCCACTGTCCCTCCGGATGCCCACTGTATGCCAGGAACTGAATCCCCTTCAGGGCCCTGCCCCTTGCCAAGGTTAGGGCAAGAAGCAGCCTCTGCCCAGGGTCAGAGACACTTCCCAAGTGGCCGGCCACCTTATTCGTTATGCCCATTTCCTAATGGGCACGGCGTCACAGGTCACGCATTCATGCGAAACCCCCGCCACGGCCCCCACAGCTGCCTGGGACACACAACAGTTCACTCTTGGTTCCAGCCAAAAGCCGCTGAGTGCCACTTGCCCATTCCCTGTATCCTGGGCACTTTGAGAGGGAGACACAGCCCCAGACTGCCCCCCTCCCCCATCTAGACAGGCCTCTCAGCCTGCTGACACCTGCAGCCTGGTGGCAGGTGGCAGGTGGCCGTGACAGCCCACAGCTAGAAGCCCCCTCTCTCGGGGGAAGGGTTTGGGTCTGGGGCCACTCCCAGCAGTACTCAGGGACCGAGCCACAGCCAGCCGCATGCAGAGGGAGCCTTACCCTGTGCCTTCTCCAGAGCTCAGGAGGGCGGCGCTGAACCTGCCCGCTGGGTCCCGCCACACGCCCGGTGTCTAACCAGGCTAGATGGAAACAGAAAACTGGGTCTCGGGGAAGAGAAAGGAGGGGTGTGGGGTCACGAAGCTGGAGGGGGCCCGTGGGTCTGGGCAGCACCGGCAAGGCCTTGGCTGGAACATTCCCGCGCCTGAGTGCCTGCAGTCTACACGATCCCATGGGAGTGCTCGGCCCCTCTGGGCCCCAGGAAGGGAGAGGTGCGTGCCATGCGAGACCGTATTAGGGCAAAGTCAAAGAGAGGGACTGGAATCATGCCTGGTGCCTGGCAGGGCAGGAACGATTGGCCAGAGCTGGCGCAGGGCAGGGCAGGGAAACCCCAAGCCTGGCAGCCCCTGGGACCCACCGGGGAGCGGGGAGCTAAAGACGCAGCATCAGGATGGGGTGGAGGGTGCCCCCATGCGGGATAGGGGTCATCCTGGCTCGACCACCAATCTGGCAAGTCACTTCCTCTCCTGGCTCATGCCAGGGCTACCCTGACTTAGCAGGTGCCGCCACACTTGACCCCACACCCCCTGTTCTAGAGCTGAGGCCCGGGTCTGCCACCCAGACTCCCCCCAGCTGTGAAAGCCTGACCCTCGTTGGCCCAAAGCAGCCCCCAGGCCCACCCATGTCCCTCAGCATTAGGGAAAGGGCAGGGGAGCCCCTGAAGAGAAGTCAGCTCCCCAAGAACCTCGTGGGTACTGCACCCATCTCACGCCCTCCTCACCCCGGCGGCCCAGGCCACTCCCCTGGTTGCTGAGACTCGGCTTCAGCAGGGGTCTCCAGGCTGAGGACCCAGCTTCTCACTCTTGCTCGTGTGTTAAGTTCTCAGTGGGCAGGATCATTTGGGATCCTGAACCCCAGCTCAGGCCCCAGAGCCAGGAGAAGCCCTGGGATCCCACCCACGGATCCTATCCTATCCTGGGCAGAGTCCTCCCAGCTAAGGAGCCTGCATTATCTCACCAAACGAACACTGGGGTCAGACATCAAGGAGTCTTCAAGCCCACCTCAGCACACCTTAGCCCCCTGGGCACAGCACCCAGGCACAGGCCTGAGCAAGGAGGCTGTGGGGGCAGGGGGGCTTGCTGGGAGAGTCTCCCCAATCTGGCCGAGTGCTCCTCCTTAGCCAAGCAGCCCCTGCTGCCTTCTACACACCTTTCTGCACCCTGGGAAGAGGGAGAGCTCCTCCTGAGCCCTCTACAATGCTGTTAAACAATCACCTGGAGGGAGCAGGTGAGCCCCCATCGCCTCCGAGGCACCAGCTTATCCTGGCCATCAGTTGGGTGCAGGGCTCAGAAGCTGGCAGTCCCCCACCCCAAGCAGCCAGCCCAAACGGGTTTACTTGTGGTGTTGCATCTGGGTTAATATTTACCTGCTTGTGACCCAAATCTTCCATGGCATCAGGCATTCCCGAGCCACCAGCCCTGAGAACCCCACCCAGGCAGAGACAGGTGGAGGGTGGGGCGGGGTGCTGAGTCAGAACAAGGGCCAGGAGCCCCAGTCTCCCGGGGGCACCTCCACCCAGCCTGTCCCCACTCCTCTGCAGAGTATGCAAAACATCAAGGGCTGGGGGGCCTTCAATCCCTGCTCTGAAAGCAGGGACTGATCTGCTCCCATAGCACCCTGGACTCCAAATAGATGGATGTTCCCTTCCCAGGGGAGCCTCCTGCAGGTACCCTCAGAAGCACTAACCCCTCAATTCACAAGGCTGAGCCCAGAGCCTGGGGGTGGTTGCCAAGGTCCCCACAGGAAGTTAGAGGTAGAGAGGGGGCTCGAATCTGGCCTTTGGGGCCCAGATGAAAGATACCAAAGTTTCTGCCACACACACCTACAGCTGCCTCTGGGGCTGTGAGGGCCGGGAGGGGGCGCTGGCACCCACAGGACAAGCTGAGGTATGCCTCAAACGCAGTGAGGCAGGGATACCTCCCAGGGCCCACAGCTGACAAGAGGCAGAGAAAAGGTCAAAACAAGCAGGTCTAACTGCAAGGGCACAGAGGTGTCACTGTGTGTATGCACACCATCACCCTGTGTTCTGTGCTACACACACACACACACACACACACACACACACACACACACACACACACGCACGCACATACACGAAGGCAAACTGAGCTCTCTACTTTGCAGGAAGGAACCACTGGTGGGCCACAGTCAGGGGCTGGCTCAGTTTCTAACAAGACAAGGTCCCCGCCTCCACGATTCTCCGTGCTCCCTCCTAACAGGGGAACTGCCTTGGAGCAGAGTCCCACCGCCTCTGCCAGGCTCTCTCCCACCAGGCTATTTTCTGAGCGTGAACAGCTCACTACGAGGAAATACTCCATGATGCCTACAGGGGGGCGCTGGCTCCAGACACTGAGACTCAAAGTGGAATCACTGGCTTCATTCCTCCACCCCCCACCCCCACCCCCACTGGCTCCATTTCTGACTACCCCACTAGACGGACTACCCTGAGGGAAAGATACAGGGCCCATCGGGTGCTCTAGAGATCCAAGAGACAATATATCTGTTGCAGGACACCTAAAAGCCTAAAAGCCTTTGCATCCCCTGGATTGCCTCCTGCAGGTCACTTTGTAGATAGGGGGGTAGTCTAAATGTGGCAGTTTATCTGACCATGTATTCTGTACTGGCTGGTATAAATAAATATTCTCCCATGCTACCATATTCATCGTGGGACTAGCTAGATCTTACTAGCATACTTGCCTGGCCACGTTGGATCTCTAAGTGATTAGACCAAAGAGAAATGCTGTTTGCCTCCAAGCAAGCAAGCATGGCTCCCTGATAACTCAAAGGCAACTAAAATACAAAACTACCGTGAAGTAAAGGAGACTCTTGTGAAGGCTTGGAGAAATATTTAACTGGCATTAGTATAGTCTTTGGTACAGAGACATGCCATCTCAGAAACCCCCTTCTCTACCCTATAAAGGCATTTCCAGGCAGATCTTGGCTCAAGACATTAGGAGTGGTGCTGGGAGAAATTACCTGAGGGCATTTGATCCTTCCTGCCAGGGGAAGTTACATTTAGCTTACAGCTCCTCCCTGCTCTGCTAGGAGGCTTTGAATTAGCTCTGGGTTCTTGTAAACAGCCAAAAGGCCTCCTGAAGTTGCTACATTTCTATAAAGCTATTTTCCTGTTTTCATCTCTAGATAGCCCAGCCCAGAATGGGCCGGGCTTGGAAGTTTGGGCTAATTTCTAGCTATAAAATAAGCTACAAGAAGAAAGAAGCTCTCTCTCTCTTTTCCTCTTTTGCCATTTCGGCTTTCCTTGGCGTTTGCTTCTCCATCCTCTCCATTCTCTGTTGGGCCTCAACACATGGTGGCAGCCATCTTGGCCTACACATGGCTGGGGCCTAGCTGGGAACCCAGAGTCCGGAGGTTTTCCTGCTCTTGGATTATATATTGGAACCTGTGATAGTAAAGCCCTTTTAAAACTGCATCGGATTCCTGAGTTTTCATCCATTCCCTGCCGGCTTCGGAGGTAGAAGGGAACTCATTTCCTGGCACTGTTGGGGCATCCCCGACAATATCTAAGCGACAAAAGGTATATTGGGGATTGGTGGTGAGGAAGGCAGCTGTGGGTGGATGGATGGGTGGGGCGGGCGGACGGATGGATTGTGGATGAATAAATGGATGATAAATTAACAGAGGATGGACAGATGGACAAATGGATGGTGGATGGATGGGTTGATGGGTATAATGTGTAAGGTAGGTGGGTGAGTGAGTAAATGGGGCGGTGGTCAGTAGATGTGTAAATGGTAGACATAAATGGGAGGAGCCTCTAAGAAGAGGGCAGAGGCCACTGGGCTCAGGATCCTCGTTGATGTGGCATTTATTAAGGCTCAGCTACCCAGAAACCCCAGCTTTGCCCTGGGTGTTTGATGTGACCCAACCACTGCCTGCACGATCTTCTCATTCAGCAAAGCACCCAATGTGGCCAGGCTTCTCTCCACCACATAAATCAGGGACTGCCTGGTCTTCTCATTATGTTCCCAAGGCCTTCCCTGGACCTCAGCCACTGCTGGTCTCAATAAAGACTAGTGGTGAATAAGTGAACAAAAACAAGTGAACAAAAGACCAAGGTGGGGGTTTAAACATGGAGATTTTCTGGATCCCAGCCCAAACCTGATAGTGAAGAACCTGTAAGGGGTGTAGACTTGAGAATTTTATTTGGTCAATAGCTTCCTGTTGGTCAGGGAGGCCTGGTCAGACGAACCTTCAGGAAAAAGGCAGGGGGCCACTGCAGGTACTGCCCTTGGATGAGGGGGCTCTCAGGACAGGGTCACTGAGACATCACCGTCACCAGCTTCTACTCACTTTTCCGCCCACAATCTAATGGCACAAGGAGTAGTCTCTTAATGACCGACCTCATAAGCACTGAGCATGGAGGGGAAGCCATAGGTTCCAATCCCAACCTCTAAGCGTAGTCTCTTGGGGCAAGGCCGAACACACACATGCTCCACAGGCCACATGGGGAACACACAACTATAGAGCTACTAACTCGTGGACCTTGCTGGTACTGAGCCCTCCGGGCCTGGGTCCAGCACCTCCTGCACTCCTCATGCTGGCAGCTTAAGACTTCCAGCAATCCGTCTCACATCTGGAAAACAGAAACCCAGCCAACAGGGAGTGCAAGGCCAGAAGGAAGCATCCCTCCTTTTTGGGCGTCAATCCTGGTCAGACCTGCTCAGGCCCACGCCCAGACCCTCAGTTGAAAGCTGAGGGAGGGTTGGAGGCCAGGGGGCTGTGTCCTGCCAGAGTTTATAGGGGTGAGCCCTGAGCCAATGAAGCAGTGCCCACAGGACCTTACATGCTCTGAACCCGCTTTCCGGGGAACCAGCCCCTCTTACCCCTGCCCCCAAACCCGGAGAGCCCTAATCCTATCTCAGTCTTGCCGCCCAAGAAGACTGCTGCTGGCCCCACCATAACTGGACAGTCCACTCCTGTCCCAGGAGGATGCCCAGGAATGGCAGGATGGTCTGGCGATCAGGGATCTGAGATCCCTGGGAAGAGCATAGCTCAGGAGGAGCATCCTCTCCATACTCTGTGTTCAAAGAGCCAAGAGTCCTATTGTTTGAAAGTTTCAAACATTTAGTCCTGGAGGCCCGAGAGATAGTACGGCGGGGTAAGGTACTTGCTTTGTACTTGGCCAACCTGAGTTTGATTCCCAGCACCCCATAGGCTACTTCAGGGACACCCAGGAGTGACCCCTGAGCACAGAGCCAGAAGAAAGCCTGAGCACTGCCATGTGTGAACCAAATATTGAACATAAATGTCATCTTGACGCACCACCACATGGGCACTCAGCAGCTGTGGCCCACACCCATTATGCTCCAACATAAGCAGCCCAGCACCGCAGCTCCACAACTAATCACAGAGATGCCAAACTGCCAAGCTTCCCAGGCAGATGGGTCTCTGGACTAAGCATTGGGGGGAAAATGTGTGCCCTGAGATATGCTGATAGGTGAGTTCAGGGTCAGAGATGCGAATCGGTAACGCATTTGCCTTGTATGTGGGAAGCCCTGAGTTCCATCTGTAGCATTGCTAAGAAAGGTTCAAAGGCTGTACAAGAACAATAGGACTCTTCCTCTCAGCAGTCTTAAAGGCACCCCAAAAAGTCCTCCAATTTCAGAATATGCTGAAATCGAGACCCAGAAGGAAAAGCTTACAGGCAAAGAGGACAGACCTGCTTGGTCCAAAGTCACAGGCCTATGCAGTAGGGACTTGGGGGTTGGGGGGATATAAGCAAGGCAGCCATGGAGGTCCAGAGTGGTGGGCAGCCCTCTCAGTGCTCAGCCGGCCATACCTTCCAGTCACGGTCCCTGGCGTCCTAGGCCTAGGCAGGAGGGTGAAGAATGGGCAGCCCAGGACTGGGGCGTGAGGCTGTGGTCACCAACTGTGCCAGGATATCAGTGAGGATCCGGCTGCCTGAACCCCCTTCTCCTATTCCTGGGTGTGACGCCCGTGGCTGGGTGACCTTGGGACCAGTGTCCACCACCCTTCAGGACTCAGATGTTCCATCTATAAAATTAGGGAGCTCGGGCTGATGATGCCAGACGGCCCGTCCAGCTCTAAATGGGTCTCTGACTCCATCGTCCTACTCTCAGCTCCTGTTTCTCTCCCCACAGCCACGCCCTGTCCCCGGTCCCCCTTCTCCTGAGCAGCTGAGGCTGCCCTCCTGTGGGGTTGCCGTGGGCTGGGCTGGCTAAGGGACGGCTTCGGAGCTGCTTTTCCTCATTTCTCCCTCGCTCTCCTGGTGATTCGGCCACTCATACGGTGTTTCCAGATGGGTCCCTGGGTGCTGGTCAAGGAGCATCTTTCCGCCCAGGGCCCCAGAGAGCAGGTGCTGCCCTGCAGGAAGAGATGAGGAGGCAGCAAGCCTCGGGCCACGCAGCCCCACCCTGCTCCCAGTTGGAAGGAAGAGGATCGAGCACCCAATGCTTGGGAAAGCCGGCCGGCCCCTGTGTCTTCACTCTCCTCGCCCCATGGAGTGCGTGAGGATCGCCTACATGGCAAACGCCCAAAGCAGCCAGCTCAGTGCCAGGCATCCAGAGGTCCATCAATGATGTTCATGTACTAAGCAGTGGCTTGGGCACCACAGGGCCCTCTGCATTTTCTCAGTGCCACTTCCTGTGATCCCCTCAAGCAACAGAGGTACGGATGCGGGGGTGGGGACTGGGGATAGAGAAGGGGAGATGCGCCTGACTCTGGCAGAACCTGAGACACTGGTCCGCTTATGCTCATGAGTTAGACGAGCTAGAGCCCAGTTCCCACACCTGCCTGGCACGAACTCAGAGGCAGGATGAAATGTCAGCCGAGCAATCCCGGCCGGGTGAGATGAGATGAGTGAGATGGGATTAGAATCCACTGGAGAGAAAGGATGCAGCTGGGTTCAAATCCCTGACCCCACAAGGGGTGATCCTTGAGCAGACGCACGAGTAAGTATTGAGCACCTCCAGGAGTAGCCCCAAAAAAAGAACCAAAATCACTTAAAAAGGAGGAACCCAGGGGCTGGAGTGATAGTACAGTGGGTAGGGAGTTTGCCTTGCATGCGGTCAGCCCAGGTATCTCAAATGGCCCCCTGAGCACTGCTAGGAGTAATTCCTGAGTGCAGAGCCAGGAGTAACCCCTGAGCACTGCTGGGTGTGACCTCCCCAAAAAAAAAGGAGGGGGCCGGAGCGATGGCACAGTGGGTAGGGCGTTTGCCTTGCACACGGCAGACCCAGGTTCAATCCCCAGCATCCCATATGGTCCCCCGAGCACCGCCAGGAGTAATTCCTGAGTGAAGAGCCAGGAGTAACCCCTCAGCGTTGCTGTGTGTGACCCAAAAAGCAAAAAAAAAAAGGAGGAACCCAGCTGTCTGTGCTCTGCCTGCAGCTATGGGGTCTGGGAATCTGGGGTTATCACCCTGAGTCTGCCCCAACTGATAAGCCGCATTTCTGGGGGTGCTCGAGGCCCTCAGCTGACAAAGGGAAAGCGTCGGGTCCTTTGGATCCCACTGACAGGGATCCCGACTTCACAGCTGTGACGCTTCAAGCACAGAGAGGCAAGATGTCTGCCTATGGCGTGGGGTGCCCCCACCCTGCCCAAAGCCGCCCAGGGCCCAACAACAAAGCCTCTGCCTGGCACCCATGAAAGCAGCTGCCTCCCCAGCGGCCCCGCGTGACCTGTGTCCAGGATCCAGGCCTGGCCCAGCCTCAGAAAGTTTTCCAATCAGCTCCCGGGAGGAAGCCAATGCCTAGGAAAGTGCTGGAACAACCCATGAGGCGATGGCTGCAGGGGGGCGGGGGGCGGGGGAGGGATCAACTCCCCTTCCCAGACCCTGCTCCTCCCACTGCAGCACCACCCAGCCCTGATGCTGCCCAAGGCCACCGGGAATCCACTAGAGGGCAGCAGGTGGTGGCACTGCCCTCCGGGGTGCTAGTCGCCCCCTCTTCCCACACCTGAAAACTAAAAGAAAAACCAACTTTTTTTCTCGATTTCTCCTTTCCCATCACTCCCTCCACCCTGTGGTTGTGTCAGTCAAGGGAGCCAGAGGCCCGATGACGCTGTGTGGCCACAGGCAAGTGGCTGGAACTCGCTAGTCTCAAGAACCTGTTTTTTGCTCTTTTGAGTCACACCCGGCAATGCTCAGGGGTTGCTCCTGGCTCTGCACTCAGGAATTACTCCTGGCAGTGCTTGGGGACCATATGGGATGCCAGGGATGGAACCCGGGCCAGCACAGGCCGGCGCGTGCAAGGCAAACGCCCTACCCGCTGGGCCATCGCTCCGGCCCTCAGGAACCTTTTTGAGCCAAGAGAATGGGCAGCCTGAGAAGCACAAGAGCGGCAGCAGGAACCAGAGAGCGGCAGGCAGCTCTTAGCGGCCACTGCTCCTGTGGCTTAGCGCAGCAGACACCGGGCGGGGCTTCTCTGAGCCCCTGCCCAGGGCAGACACTCTCCCACCCGGCTCGGCCACCAGCTCTCTACATCGCCAGCCCAACGCCCTGCCGGGCAGACAAGTGAAAACAAGGTAGAGACTCGGGTCCAATCCCAGAGCTTGCTGTCCCCCCACTGCCTGCCTGGGTAGAGACCCTTTGGCAGCTATGCCCGCTCATTGGGCAGCACCTCCTTGGGCCTCTCACGTCTCGGTCGCCCTTGCACTTTACTCTAGGAGTTAACAACACTTCCAGTGAAGGCCCACGTGTACTCCAAATCCTCCCGTCCTAACCCATCCCTGAAAAACATCCCTGCCAGGTCAAGGTCAAAGGAAGGTCAATCCCTTGCCCTGCCACCTCCAGGTCATCCCACTGAGCCACCCACCACTCCTTGCCTTGAGCTGCCCTCTGCACCTTGCCCAAGCCCACTTCTGCCAAGACGTGTCTCCCGAACTCTTTCACAGGGTCCACACTCACTCTCTTCAGCGGCCTCCCCGCTTGAGTCCAACCCAGCATTCCTCCAAAACTGCACCAGCCACAAGCCCAAACAGCCTCGTTGCCAACATCAGCAGCCACATGCCAACTCTTACCTGGCCTGAACTCTCCGTGGCCTATGCACTGGGGCCCACAGATCTTTCCTGATACTGTCGGAACAATCCTCTCTCTCCTCCCGGGCCCTGCCCCGCCCCTTACCCTTCCTCCTCCATCTGACCCCCACATCCATTAGGCCTCCTCCTAAACAGAGTCCAAGTTTGACTCTTGACCCAGGGGTCCCACCACTCTCAGGACTCGTAATGGGCCTGCAGACTGGATTCCTGGACTCCCCAAAGCCATCTCACTTCATGATACCCAGACACTCTAGAGAAGGCTCGAGGGCCAGGGAGCTGGCTCCATAGCAGGGCACCCAGCTCAGCACACACAGGAGCTGCAGGCCCTGCGCCCATTACCCGCAGCACTGCCAGGCGCAGCACGGAGCCGTCAGGCCTACAGCACCTCTGGACCCAGCGTCACTAGCAGTGGCCCAGGTCTCGGCCCAGCACCTGTGGATGTTTGCTCGTCAAGCCTGTGTTCTCCCGTGAACACTCTCGCTCACTTGTCTTGAGTGAGTGCCTATCACCACTCTGGACAAGCCTGTGTTCTCTCTCGAGCATGAGCTTCTCCCTCTCTCTCCCCTCACTGTCTTCCCGTTCATCATCGATTTGCTCGAGCGGGCCCCAGTAACATCTCCATATGTCCTGTCTCGCTAGTAGAGACCAACGGCATCTGCTTGCTCCAGGAACATAAAGAGCCTCAATCCATTCCGGAATGAGTTCTATAATTGTTACTGGTATTTGGTATATCAAATACAACACGGGTAGCTTGCCAGGCTCTGCAGTGCAGGTAGCATACTCTTGTAGTCATCTCTAAGTCCAGCATTTATTGATGAACCGCGAGGCCAATTGTGGCCACGCTGAGCCAGGCTGTGATGGGCTGGTCTGCTGGGTGGAGTTCTGACGAGAGAGAAGTCCGGATGCGGAAAATGGAGGCCCTCATGGAGTGTGGGGTCGTCTGGCTTGTTGCAAGGCTCTGCTGGGGTGGCGGGCCAGGGCTAGAACCCGTCATCCCTCCTGGGCACCTCGTAGCGGCTGGGCACAGGAAGAGCCAGTAGCAGCTCTGCCCCATGTCTGTGAGTCTCTCTCCCCTCACATCTTTCTAAATAAATTTCAATAGAAACCATCTTGTGTCACCAAAAATAAATTTCCGATTTTTTTTTTTTAAAACGAGGAAAACTTGGGGCCAGAGGGATGGCCAGAGGGTAGGGCGTTTGCCTTGCACACAGCCGGCCCATGCCGGCCCGGGTTCGATCCCCGGCATCCCATATAGTACCCCGAGCACCGCCAGGAGTAATTCCTGAGTGCAGAGCCAGGAGAAACCCCTGAGCATTGCCGGGTGTGACCCAAAAAAGCAAAATAATAATAATAACAATAATGATAATAATAATAACAATAATAAAAAGAAGAAAACTCTAGAAGTCACACTTGATTCCTCTTTCCCAGCCCGTGTCTAAACAATCTACCATCAACTGCGGCTGAATCACCCCTGACACAGAATCCAAACCCAGCCACTTCTCTCCACTTCTGCCGCTGGGACCCCATCCTAACCACCCTCACCCCTTCTCCAGATCCCGAGCTAGCCAGGAGGTCCTTCCCCATAGAGAATGGGCACATCCCTCAATGGGAAGGACAGTCAGGATCTGTCCTTCCCCATAGAGAATGGGCACCCCCAAGAGGGTTCCAGAAAGTGGGGCAAGTCCCGAGAAGCATGCAGGCCCAGAGCCACCCCAGGGCGGGGCCACCCCCTCTGGTCTCCTGGCTGCCGCCTCACGCCCAGGACCCATCAAATGCATCCATGGAACAGGCACGACTATAGGAGGAGGCTTCTGAACAAATGATCTTGGAAAGGAGTAACAGAGCTCACGTAATAGCTGGGCTGAGAGTTGGGCCCAGGAATAGAGGCATTCATATGAAAGTGAAAGGACAGAGGCCAGGAAGGTAGCAGCCTTGCGCACAACCTACACCCTGGTTCACTCCTGAGCACAGAGCCAGGAACAGCACCTGATGCCCTTGGCACTGAGATGGGCATCCCTGCCTGCCTCGAGGCTTCCTGCCTCCGCTCACCTGCCTCTCCTGGCCCTTTGGGCTCCAGCCTGCAAACAAGGGGGCCCTCCTGATCTCGGGGTCTCAAATCTATTGGCATCCACTGTCCCCATCACTTGCAATCCTGGCCCTCAGCTCTCAGAGCCAGGCACAGGCTCCTCCTGGTCCTGGTCTCAGCTGAAACGTTGCTCTTCGCGAGGCCCCACTACCACATGCTGTTCTATTCACCCTGCCCTGTCATGACCTCCCCCTCATGCCATCACGTCCTACACTCCCACCCCACACTCCCCTCACACACACTCCAGAGTCCCGCACACTCTGTCACACCCCACAGCCCGTCATGCCCATGAAATCGCACAAGGCTGCCTTATCCTTGGGACTTGGTAAATGACACACGGTGCTTGATTAATGTCCACTCAGTTTATGTCCTTCTGCCCTCACGTGTGACCCATAAGGCCACACTCCATCCAGACGGCGGCGCCAGCCTGCAACAGACTCCGTGCATTGCCCAGTGTTGCCAGCCCTGCACGAGGCTCTCTGCAGTCTGATCCAGACTGTCCCCCACACACTCTGGGTCAGAATCTGTCCCCCAAACTCTGGGTCAGACTCACTGTCCCCTGCACTCTGGGTCAGGCCTTCGATGCTGTGAGGGGCACTCTCCCCATTTCACAGATGAGCAAACAGGACCAAGAGAGTTGCTCAGCATCCAGCAGGTCCCACAGGGAGCAGGTCTCCCAGAGCCCCCATGGGCCAACCCAGGACCCTAGTAAAAGCACTTGCCAGAAACAAGTGGCTGGCACTCACCAGCCCACAGAGGGTGGGATTAAAGCAGCATTTTCATTTCCTGCTTTCCATATTTCCAAGTTTTTCTTCCATGGTCATGGGACACATACATAATTTTAAGGAAAATAAATGCTGGTTTTAAACAAGGAAATTCAAAGGTCCTGGGTAATGCCTGAGTGTCAGAATATTTTTCTTCAATTTCCAGAGACCTGTTATTCGGTCCACTCAATTTACACCATTGTTTTTCTTGGGAAACGGAATCAAAAGCCCGCATTCTGAAAGCCTGCTCCAAGTCTGCCCACTTCAAACAATGAAGAGAGGGGCGTAAGAGAGAGAGTCCGGCTTTGTAAGCGGGCTGGGACTCGGGCTGCATACCAATCAGGAGAGGTCCAGAGGCCAGGCGCTCCCGGGATAGGCGGGGCCCAGATCCAAACACAACCCCTGGACCCTGGACTGAGCCCTGGCCCCTGTGAGCACAATCCCCACACGTCCTGACCCTCCCCTGCTGCTCTAGACTGGAGTCTTTAGAAGCAGAAGGGAGTGGGCCAAGAGCGTCCCAACGATAGGTCAGTGGGAAGACGAACCCCACAGGTCCCCCTACACCTCCTGTATTGCTTTTTTTTTTTTTTTTTTTTGCTTGGGTCACCCGGAATGCTAGGGGTTTCTGGCCTGCTCGGAATTACTCCTGGGTGCTCGGGGACCATTGGGATGCCGGGGATCGAACCCAGGCGGCGGTCCGGCCGCGCAGGCAACGCTACCCGCTGGGCTATCGCGGCCCCTTTGTATTGCTTTGGACTGGACAGGTGTCCTCTAGAAGGGAAAGGGGCATAGCCTGCACATCTGCCAAGCGAGCAACTGTCCCTGCTGCCCACAGCACTTTCCTGCTGCCCACAGCACATGGGCACTGTGGCCCATAGTCCTGGATCCTGGGAGGGGTGGCAGTGCTCCAGGCCTCAGGGCCAGGGGTGAGGGGTAGCTCCAGAAGGAAAACCATATAGGTGAAGTCAGACTGCATCCATTCCCCATGGCCACGGGACCAAGCACACTGACCTGGGATTCAATGGTGCCCAACGGAATCTCAACTGAGTAGAGATGAGGCTACTCCACCTCCTGAGACAGCTCCCTGTGAGCCACGCGCCCATCCGCCTTTGACTAAGAGCTTCCAGCATGGTGCTCTCTGCCTATACGAGCCATTGTTACTATCTCTTCCTGACACCAGGCCTCGGAACCCATCTGGTCTCTGCAGCTTCTATTTCGGGCCTTGGCTCTGGGGTCCCAGGGGTGGAGGGTGGACAAAAGATGACCTCCTCTCCCTCCCCCTGAAAAGGAAACAGAATTTGAAAGGGTGGATATAAAAGGATGATAGAAGGATCCAGGACACGGTGGCTGGGATCTTGCTGCTCACACACCCTGCCGCCTTGAGAAAGTCACCCAGACCCTGGGGCCTCTGTCTCCTGGCCTGCCAGAGAGGACAGAGGCACATGCCATAGGACCAGGTGGGAATACTAGGAATTGGCAGGGACAAACACGAGTCAACAGGAGGAGTCTTTGCCCTTAAGCTCCTGCCTGAGTAGGGGACAGGGGCGGAGGTAATGAAAAACCACCCGACCCGACAACCTCAAAACCAGTTTCTCTGATGCCGCTTTTTCCGGTATGAGGAGGGTTGGGGGAGGGCAGCCTCTTACCTCCCCCTGCTCTGTTTAACTTGGCCTGGTATTAAAAGGGCAATTTCCCCCCATACTTCACAAGTCATAGATGTTGGGCCAGAGTGGCAGCAAGCCTGGAGAGAAACAAGCAACTAGCAAGAAACCAATGAAGCGCAGGGCTGGGGCTGTCTGTGCCCGCACCAGCGGCAGGCAAGGCTGGCGGTTCCTCGACCTCCGCCTCAATGGTTCTGTGCTTGGGGCTCACGGGATACCTGAGCCAGACTGAACCCAAACAGCTTGTGCCTCTGAGGCTCCACTCCTGCCCTTCTGGCCACAGAGACCCCTGCAGTCACCCCATGGCTTCCCCTGCTGGGCTCTGTCAAGCCCTCCACTGCATTGCACTGTGTATGACATTGTGATGTCACTGTGGTGTCACTGTATATCACTGTGTATGACACTGCGTATGACACTGTGACATCACTGTATACCACAGTATATGGCACTATGATATGGTATATCACTGTGCATGGCACTGTGACATCACTGTATATCACAGTATATGGCACTATGATGTCACTGCATATCACTGTATATCACAGTATATGGCACTATGATATGGTATATCACTGTGTATGGCACTGTGACATCACTGTATATCACAGTATATGGCACTATGATGTCATGGTATATATCACTGTGTACGGCACTATGATGTCACTGCATATCACTGTATGTCACTGTGATGTCACTGTATATTACTCTGTATGTCACTGGAACACTGTGTATGTCACTGCATTACTCTATGTCACAATGTATGTCACTATGTGTGTCACTTCATCGCTGCATATCACTATATGTCACTGTGTATGTCACTGTGCACATGACCAGTTCCCGCCAGAGTCCAGGGTCCGTCTATTCAGTGGCACTCCCCTTCCACCCCACCCCAAACTCCATGTGGATAGAGAGGTGCTGCACTGCAGCCCTGGGCAGCCCTTGGGCTGCAAAACACACCCACACCAGCACTGGGCTATCTCGCTCACAACACACCCACACCAGCACTGGGCTATCTCGCTCACATCACACCCACACCAGCACTGGGCTATCTCGCTCACAACACACCCACACCAGCACTGGGCTATCTCGCTCACATCACACCCACACCAGCACTGGGCTATCTCACTCACAACATACCCACACCAGCATTGGGCTATCTCGCCACACACACCCACACCAGCACTGGGCTATCTCGCTCACAACACACCCCACACCAGCACTGGGCTACCTCGCTCACATCACACCCACACCAGCACTGGGCTATCTCACTCACAACATACCCACACCAGCACTGGGCTATCTCGCTCACACACACCCACACCAGCACTGGGCTATCTCGCTCACAACACACCCACACCAGCACTGGGCTACCTCGCTCACATCACACCCACACCAGCACTGGGCTACCTCGCCACACACACCCACACCAGCACTGGGCTATCTCGCTCACATCACACTCACACCAGCATTGGGCTACCTCGCCACACACACCCACACCAGCACTGGGCTATCTCGCTCACACACACACCCACACCAGTACTGGGCTATCTCGCTCACATCACACTCACACCAGCATTGGGCTACCTCGCTCACACACACCCACACCAGCACTGGGCTATCTCGCTCACATCACACCCCCACACCAGCACTGGGCTATCTCGCTCACATCACACCCACACCAGCACTGGGCTATCTCGCTCACATCACACCCACACCAGCACTGGGCTATCTCGCTCACATCACACCCACACCAGCACTGGGCTATCTCGCTCACATCACACCCACACCAGCATTGGGCTATCTCACTCACATCACACCCACACCAGCACTGGGCTATCTCGCTCACATCACACCCACACCAGCACTGGGCTATCTTGCTCACAACACACCCACATCAGCACTGGGCTATCTCGCCACATCACACCCACACCAGCACTGGGCTATCTCGCTCACATCACACCCACACCAGCACTGGGCTATCTCGCTCACATCACACCCACACCAGCACTGGGCTATCTCGCTCATATCACACCCACACCAGCACTGGGCTATCTCGCTCACAACACACCCACACCAGCACTGGGCTATCTCGCTCACATCACACCCACACCAGCACTGGGCTATCTCGCTCACATCACACCCACACCAGCACTGGGCTATCTCGCTCACATCACACCCACACCAGCACTGGGCTATCTCGCTCACATCACACCCGCACCAGCACTGGGCTATATCACTTGTCCTTAGTCTGTCCTTGGACACCTCTGGACTCTCCCCCCAGGTGCCAAGGAGTGTTTGTTTGGTCGGTGGCAGAGCCGCTCTCCAGAAACAGAACATTACACGTGTGTGTCTGCTGCTCACCTCAAAGCTCTCTGGGGTGAGAGCTCATCTGAGGGCTCATCAGCTTATAGCCCCGCCCCACCCGGCATCACCCAGCAGCTGCCCCTCACTCTGCACCCAGAAGACCCTCAACAAGTGATGTCACACACAAGCAAGAGCTCCAGGGCTCCAGGGAGGGGCCGGACACCAGATGCTCGCTGCATGGCTCCCAACTTCGTGCCAGTGAGTATTTAACAACTGGTGCTCTGGGCAGGTGAGGGCTGGGGGACCCTGACTTGCAGCTGCCACCTGTATGAGTATTTACTCTCACTACAACCAATTTCAAGCTACCAAGCTGATGTCAGTAGCCGTAGTTGGGAAGAATAACACCATGGCACACCTGCACGTACATCAAGACCCTCAGGAAAGACCAGTACAGCAATAGAGTAAAATACAGTAAAACAATCAGGAAGTATTTGGCACCTTCATTACCTTTACTTAGTTTAGTTTTGTTTTGTTTTTGCTTTTTGGGTCACACCCAGCAATGCCCAGGGGATACACCTGGCTTTACACTCAGGAATTATTCCTAGCGATGCTGGGGGACCATATGGGATGCCAGGAATTGAAACTGGGTCGGCCGCATGCAAGGCAAACATCCTACCTGCTGTGCTATCACTCCAGTCCCTTTTACTTCAGCATCATTGATTTTATTTTTTAAACATCTTTTTTTTTTTCGGTTCACACCCAGCCATGCTCAAGGGTTACTCCTGGCTCTGCACTCAGGAATTACTCCTGGCAGTGCTAGGGGGACCGTATGAGATGGCAGGGATCAAACCCAGGTCAGCTGCATGCAAGGTAAACACTCTCTCTGCTGTACTATCACTCTGGTCCCATGGTTGATTTTACTATAGTTGATTTAGCCAAAGAACAGTATGGCTCTTACTCATGGCCATGCATACAACTGAGTATAACATGTATATACTTGTACACACGTGTATATCAGTATATACTTAAGTAAGGAATACTTAAGAGCCAGCTCCCAAAATTTCTCACATTCATCAATAAGTTCAAACTGGGGATGGGACACGCCGGAGCAATAGTCCAGCTGGGTAGGGCGTTTGCCTTGCACATGGCCGACCTGGGTTCGATCCCGGCATCCTGAGTGCAAAGCCAGGAGTAATCCCTGAGCATTGCCAGGTGTGACCAAAAAAAAAAAAACTGGGGATGGAGCTCAGAGACAAACACTTGCTCTGCATGTGGAAGGCCCAGGTTTGATCCCCAGGACCCCATACCCCCAAGGGAGTGTAGCCCTCAAACCAAAATCCCATCAAACATTTAGTAATCAGCTTTGACACACAGTAGTTACCTGAGCCACCCCCCCAGTAGCCCACTCCCCAGGAGGAGAGTCACTTCTGAGTGCCATCGACCCAGGACGAGAGGAAGGTGGCTCTGATGCGTTCTGCAGAGGCCGAGAGAGGAAGGAGCGGTCCGAGAACACAAGGCAAGGAAGGAACTGAGCAGGACCCCAGCAGTCCAGGGGGACGGAAGAGAACTTTGGCCCGCTCCCTTGTTTATGCATCTGATTCTCCTTCCTGCACTCGGACCCCCAGGCCCAGTGGCTCATTCTCTATGAGGTCAAACCGGGACATGAGACCATGAGCAATGAAGACAAGCTTGGAGGAGAGGGCCAGGACTGGGGAGTCAGGGAGGCCCAGGCTGGAAGCCCGGCTCCTACACTAGCTGTGGCCTCAGGGCACCACTCCAAAGCCTGAATTCATCTGTAAAATGGGTGCAACACACCTTCCCTGCAGAATCATCACGGCTGTTGTCCAAACAGAGTAAGTGACAAGGTACCACAAATCTAAGTCCCCATCATCACATAGGCACCGCGCAGCTCGCCAGCACCGGGCACCTACATGTCATCTCCTACACACTCATATTCACCATCAAGTGTCACTAGGGACAGTGACAGGTTACAATAGAATGTGCTCTCCTCTCTTCTCTCTCTCAAAATACCTTATTGTGAATCCTATTTTCACACCTAGGCTGATTATGGGTAATTGAAACCAGAAAAAATAAAGCCACGGTGGGGCGGGGGAGAGTAGAGGGTAGGGGCGAGGGGATACAAGTGTGCTATGTATATCAGCTCATTCATCTATTGGTCACTTTAGTGGGGTCTTTCACTTACACTGGCCTGGTACCTGGGCCCTGAGGAATTCACAGGCTTCCCCTTCCCACGCCCAGCTTCCTCCAAAGTTATAACTTGGAACAGCAGAATTTAGGAGCCTTAAGTCATTGAAGATTCAAGTCATCCACAGGTGTTTTTGAGCCAGTCTTATGTGTGAGTCACTGCTCCAAGCCAAGGACAGGCAGAGGCCCTAAGCACCCAGAGCACAGAGTTGGAAAGCCTCATAAACAAGAATCCTGGGGCAGCCTGGCTGACCGGAGAGGGACAGAGAGCAGAGCAGGTGAGGACTGGGCCTGCTTTCTGGACAGAGCACAGGGGAGAGAAGGCTTTCCGTGGATGAGAGGAGCAAGGATCTGGGAAGGTGGGTGTGACAGAGACAGGACCCGGTGGCAATGGGACTCAGACCCCTCAACCGCAAGGAGGGTCCTGGGCTGCTCCTGGAAATGAAGCAAAAGGGGACAGGCAGCCCCCAACACACAGTCGCAGAGTTTGCGTTTCTAGTCTCTATACCCAGGGCCCCAACACCATGAGGGTGGATGGGCAAACATGTGGACAGAGGGGTGGGTGCTCAGCTGACGGACACTCAGGCCACTCAAGGCGACAGAAACAGCGAGCATCTAAATGAGCCAGACAGGAGGAGCAGGCAGGAGTGGGCTAAGCAGGAGGCAGGAGGCAGGAGCAGGAGGAGGGGCTGCAGGCAGGCTGGGCGGACCTGCCGTTTGTATCCCTTGGGGAAGCCAAAAACTTAGATGTTTCAGCACCAGGCATGGGGAAGCCCCATCCCTGTCATGATCTTGGAGGAGGGGTTGTCCTCAGGTTCTCCAGGCTCAAGAAGGATTTCTGAGCCTGACGCCAGGACCCCACCCAGGGAAAGGGGCAGAGGAGCCACCTCGCCCCCCGGGGCTAGCTGGACCAGCTGGCTGCCCCCTCTGAGGTCACTCCAGAAGCCACACGGGCTGATCTGCACCCTTTGCAGGGCACCCCATACACAGGGGCTGAGTGGCCACCGCTGGCTGCCCAGGACCCCTTTCTTCCAGAGTTCCCCTCCTCCTGCGGCGCCCACTCGGGACAGGGCAGGGGAAAGCAAATCCCTGACTGTGGGTGCGGATTCCCAATCTGCCCTACCACTCCTCTCTCTCTCTCTCTCTCTCTCTCTCTCTCTCTCCTCTCCTCTCTCCTCTTTTCTCTCTCTCTCTCTCTCTCTCTCTCTCTCTCTCTCTCCCCTCTCCCTCTCTCCTCTTTTCTTTCTCTCCCCCTCTCTCTCTCTCTCCCTCTCCTCTTTTCTTTCTCTTTTTCTCTCTCTCTCTCTCTCTCTCTCTCTCTCTCTCACACACACACACACACACACACACACACACACACACAAGGCAGGGTCAGGAGTCACCGAGGACCGGGACACGCACTGGCCCCAAAGTGCCGGCGGGAGGAGGGCGCACACACTGCTGACAGACTCAAATGACACAAGCAGGGCCCCAAACCAACGGAGGCAGACCCGGGTTCCTGGGCTGTGCCCCCACACGCCGCTCGGGTCCCGGGGCTCCAGGCACCGGGGAAGAGCCGGGTTCTGCTCAAGGGTCTACGCAGGGAGACTCGCAGACCGACGAGCCGGGCGCCCCCCGCAGGACAAGCCAAGACCACGCAGCCCGCTGGCACTCGCGGCGGGACGACAAGGCTAACGGGACACGGGACGCCACTCCCACCGGGACGCCTCCCACCCCAAAACCCCGCAGGGCCCCAGGTTCCGCTGCCGTGGCGCCCCACCCGCACCGGCCCCGCGCCCCACGGGCCGCACTCACCGGCTCCGGCCGCCCGGCCGCGCCTTTGTTGTGTCCGCGCCGCTCACAAAGGCGCCGGCGGCGGGCCCCGCGCTCAGCTGCCCTGGCCGCGGCGGGCGCCCATGGCCGGCCGCCGCCGCCGCCCCGCGCCCGCCGCCGCCCGAGCCAGTGGCCGCGCCGCGCGCCAGGTCCTGCCCGGCCGGGAGTGCTCGCGCCCCACGGCCTGCTCCAGCCGCCGCGCTCGGCGCCGCCCCGCCCGGCCGCCCGCGAGCGCCCAGCGCCGGCTGAAGTCACCGCTTAACCCCTGCTGGCCAGGGGCCGCGCGGCCCGCGGGGAGGCGGGGCCCGAGCGGGGCGGAGAAGCCCCCAGCCTCCCCGGGCCGCTGCAGGGTGGCGGGCGCCGGGCTAGGGCTGGCCCGGCTGCGGCCACACCCACCCGGTCGCTGACAATGCAGGCGGGGAAACTGAGGCCCGCTCCCACGCGCAACCCCTCCCCTACTTCACTCCATTGTCTCCTCCCACGTTGCCGTTTGTCCTAACGGAAAGTCTCCCGCATCACTGCCCTGGGCCCCCTTCTCCTCCTCCTCTGAAAGGTCGTGTGCTGCTGCGGGCAGCAGGTTTCTTCTGCTTCCCCGAGTTTTCCCCTTGCAAGATTCTCTAGAAACGGGACAGATTCCTGGGCTACTCCAGGAAGCTAGGCAGCAGGTGACTCCACACCGGGGCTCAAACACTAGGACCTACAGCCCCCTGGAGAGACAGCACAGGAGGAAGGGTGCTTTCTTTACACAAGCCTTGCTTGCTCCTGCCAGACCGGGGTTCGATCCCTGGCATCGCATATGGGCTCCTGAGACCACCAGGAGTAATTCCTGAGTGCAGAGCCAGGAGTGACCCAAAAACTAAAAAAAAGTAAAAAACAGACCTTAGCCCCCAGGGGTGGTGCCTGTGATCAGCCTGGTACACTGGGTCCCCAATCAAAACCCTCTGACCATAATCCTACTGGTGCTGGCATTAAGGAAGGACTGGCTGTATTGTGGGCTTTAGACCAGCAACAACCCTGCGCCCCAGCCTTTTGACTGTTGAGGAAACTGAGGCTCAGAGCCAGTGGCCTGAGCTCACCAAGCTGGAACTGGTGCAAAGACCCCAGCCGGCCTCCCCCTTCCTTCCCATCCCACCTCCCTGCCCCATCACCACCACCTCCACCAGCCACTGAGTTCTCTCTGCCAATCCAAAAAAGGGCCTGTGGCTAGGATGCAATTAATTACAGTCATCAGGTTGTTCATTAAGATTATCCCTGTTGTTCTTAAATACTGCCCTGTTACCTCTGTTTGCAAGGAAATTCACACCCGGGCTTATCAGCAATTACTCCTGGGATGATAATAATGTGTTCGGAGCCCTCCAAAGGTCACAGATGGAGAGGCCAGATCTTTGTTGACTGCAATTATTCCTTCAACCAATTAAAAAAAATTTTAACTACAATCTGTTAAGACATCAGCCTTACTTGCTAGCAGTGACATAGGGGACTAGACAGAGCCCAGCCCTGCCCCCTCCACTCTCCTAGAGAGATCACGAGGTCACCACAGTGTTGTGAGAAATCTTAGGCCTTCACCTCTGAAACAGTCCCATTCACTGGGTTGTTTGCTTGTCCATTGTTCAGCCCCATAGAGTTTGTCTTCAACCATGTCAGAGCTGTCAGAACCCCCAGATTTCTAGCAAACAGCCAGGAGAGGTGTGTTGAGCTCTGTGTGTGTAACATGTAGGGTTCTAGAAAAGCCAGAGTCATCAGGGAACCCACCAGGTGGCCCTGCCTTGCTGGTGCTCCCCTCCAGGGGTAACTCAAACAATGGCCGTGACCGTGGAGAGGAAGTTTTCTGGAACCCCAGCCATGTGGGAAGAACAGCTTCCGCTGTCCATTGAGTGACCTCGGAGCTCACAGCATTGAACCTGGGCTAGAGATCAGACTTTGGGGTCCTGCTGGCAACAGAGACAAGTACCCCTCTCTGGACTGGCACCTGCAGCCTTCGGACCTGCTCTAACCCTCTCCCCTGTCTCTCTTCTGTTTCTGTCTGAGAACTCCAGTCCAGAAAGCCTGACCCCTCTGGATGCCTGGGCCTTGTTCCCCTTCCAGAGGAATCACAAAGCCCAGAATTCCCAAGCTTCCCCCTCCTCTGGGACGTGAGGCACTTAATCTTTTAGTGCTTTTTGTCATTGTTGGCTCTGGACTAGAACTACTGTTTTGGACTATTTCCAGGTTGGTTTAGGCTTAAGGGCAAAAGCCACCCCCCTAGGTGTTCCTAGTACCCTCAGAGCCCAGCACAGGTGAGAGACGCTCATCAGAGGATCCTGGGGTGAGGTGGGGCATCCAAGTGCCCACTCCCAAACCCAGATCCGTAGATGTCTCTGCATCTCTACAGCGTAGAAGCCACTAGCCCGGGGACAAATGGACAAACAGAAGCATTTTTGTCTTGCCCACAGTGGTTTTGTTGTTATTATTGTTAATTAGTTACTAACGTTTAACAATGGAGAGACTGCCTGTAAAAATGCAGAAGGGCTGGCTTCTCTGAACAAGCCCGAGAGCTGGCGAGGCCAGACGGTCTGCTTCTGCCACACGCTGAGCCCCAAGCAGGGTGCACCGAGGCACAGAGCTGGGTTCTGCAGTCTGCTCGCAGCTCTCTCTGCCTGGGCCACTCTCTGATAAGAGAATTTGTGTTTTCATCTCATGTTCTTCACTAGTCCACTTTTTTGGAGTAAAAAAAAAAAGCTTGAAACAAGTGCTGGAAACTCGCTGAGCTGCGGGAGCTTCCAGCCTGTCAGAGCTCTGCCCAGGTCATTCTCCTGCCCTCTTGCTCCCCTCCATCTTGCACACATGCACACACACTCACAAACACACACCCGCTCATAGACACACATACACATTCTCAGACACACACACTCATAGACACAGACTTACAGACACACTCATATACGCACACACAGACACACAGGCACACTCACACATACACTCACAGACACACTCACACCGCACACACATGCACACTGAAACACACACGCACTCACACATACACTCATAGACACTCACACGCACACACAGACACATGCACACTCACAGACACACTCACACCGCACACACATGCACACTGAAACACACACACTCACAATACACTCATAGACACTCACACGCACACAGACACATGCACACTCACAGACACACTCATACCGCATTACACATCACACTGAAACACACACGCACTAACATACACTCATAGACACTCACACGCAACACAGACAATGCACACTCACAGACACACTCACACCACACACACACTCATACATACACTCACAGACACACTCACACATGCAAAACACAGACACATGCACACTCACAGACACGCATGCACACTCAAACACACACGCACACTCACACATATACTCACAGACACACTCACACATGCACACAGACACACTCACACTGCACACACATGCACACTCAAACACACATGCACACTCACACATATACTCATAGCACACACACACAGACACATGCACAGTCAGACACATGCACACTCAAACAGACACACGCACACTAACACACACACACAGGTGCTCGCGACATCCTCACACACTCACTCTCACCTCCCAGCTGCCCAGTCTCAACTCCACAGCCCAGAGGAAGGTGAGCATCCTTTGCCCTGCTGCTCTTCACCCAAACACAGTTCCTCCTTGTCTGTGCTCCCTGTTCCCCATGCAGTCACCACAGGAACGCCTTCTCAAGGACTTCTCCAGGCCCCCAGCCTGGACTCTGGGCCTCCCACAGCATTCTGCACACTTCTCGTCCCTCAGTGGGTGTATGTGCCACCCCACCTCCAGACTGAGCATCTTTGGGCACTTGGACCCCAACACCTGACAGAGCACTGGCATGAGAACAAGATTTGCTCAACACCTAAGTAATAGGTTCCACGGTCCCAAAAAGGAGCCAGAAGCATTTCCTGGAACATTTCCATGTCCTAAAACACCAGAGAGGCAAACTTTCCCCTTGATTGAGCATTGCAACGAGTGCAGGATTTCTTCTGTGAGCATAATCATTAACGGTCTCACCAGG
Organism: Cryptotis parvus; assembly: GCA_021461705.1. Lineage (NCBI taxonomy): Eukaryota > Metazoa > Chordata > Mammalia > Eulipotyphla > Soricidae > Cryptotis > Cryptotis parvus. Next base: position 36,362 of record JAJIBD010010358.1, on the reverse strand, counting down.
TGGGACTTGGACTCTGTTCTCTGGCTCTGGCTCTGCTGAGCCAAGAGAGAAGGTGAAGCAGGACAGAGACAGCACTTCCCTGTGGCCAGAGAAGCTTAATTGCCTGTGACCGAGCAGGTTGGAGGTGCACCAAGATGGGAACCTGGGGCTTCTGCCTGGGCCTCCCAACCCAGCCTCCCTTGCCCTGGCCCAGCCCTCTAGTAGGTCAAAAAGGAAGGGAAGGAGGAAATGGGCAGAACTCCTGGCAGTGGGTTCGTGCTTTGCATGTTCAAGGCCCAAGTTCAATCCCTAGCATGGCATGGTCCCCAAGCACTGCTGGGGGTGTCCCCTGGTGGCCACGGTGGTCACTGAACCTGGGCAACAGACTTCAGGACCATCAGTAGGAGTGACTCCACTGCCCCCCTGAGCATGTTAGGAAAGAAAGGAAGTGAGAAGGTAGATCGCCCACCTCCAAACCACTGAACAGTGCTTAGGGACTAGCCCCCACCGTTCGCTTTATCATCATGCCAGTCACAAAGATCTAATGGATTTCTGTTAGGAATGAAAACCTAGTGTCTGGATTTCCCAAGAAGCTCTCTGGGATGGGCATTTTGGTTTTTAGTTTGATTTTCTTTTGTTTGTTTTGGGGGGAGGATGTGTGTGTGTGGGGGGGTGGGGGGGGGAGTTGGACCATATTCAATGGTTCTTGGGGATCTCTCCCAGTGGTGCTTGGTGGAGGGACCAGGAGATGCCAAAAATTTGCACCAAGTTTGACTGTATGCAAGGCAAGCATCTTAACCCCTCTGCTATCTTTCTGACCTTTAGGGTGAGCTTAGTTCTTTTTTCTTTTTCATTTGCTTATTTTAGGGCCATACCGGGCAGTGTGCAGGGCTTTCCCCTTGCTCTATGCACAGGGATGACTCCAGGTGGTGCCTGCGGACCATGTGTGGCGCCAGAGACCAACCAGACTCGGCAGCAAGCACAGCAAATGCCTTGGGCCTGTGCCATCTCTCTAGGCCCCTCGAACGAGCACGTTGAGGAGAGCTGGCACGCACCAAGCAACCCCGCTTAGAAGAACCAAACCAGTGCCATGTTTATAGAGAAGCAAATTGGAGGCCAAGTCATAGCCACAAGTGGGGGTGGTCCTGGGGACCCAGGTGGGAGAAGAAACTTGACTTTTCTGAGCTACAATTTCCTGTGCCTCTGCGTGAGGGAGAGAAAATCTAAACAGCTCACCCTCTTGGGGATATGGTGACCAAGTTCTCCCCAAACAGCATGGAGAAACAGGGTGTGGAGTGATGACGAGCCATGACTGGTGGACACACTCTGACTAATCGCCACTGCCCCCTGTCATGTTCTCTGAGGCACCCTGACAGCAGTCCTGTGCGGGAACTTGGGAACAATCAGCCTCTTGCTTTCTCCCACCTCAAAAGATTGGGCAACCCAATCTTTTTCTATTAGTTTTGCTCTTCTTCTCTCCCAAGCAGGCTCAGGGGACCCTGGGGTCACTCCCAGTGATATTCAAGCCATTTGCTGCTCAGGTCCAGCAGTACTGGGGGCTGCTAGAGACACCCCAGTTGTGCTTGGGGAACCATGAGGTGCTCCGGGACTGCTGCATGCCGGGCACACACTCCAACCCTTAGCGCCATCCACTGTCATAAGATTTTGTTCAGGTAGAGGTGTTTGGTTTAGTTTGGTTTTTAAGCCATTCCTCATGGTGCTTGGAAGCTACTCCCAGCTCAGTGCTCAGGGTTACTCCTGGCAGTGATCGTGGGATCTAGGAATCAAGCCAGGGCTTCCTGCATGCAAAGCCTGCTTCCGTCCTTCTGAGCATGCTCCAGCCCTCTAGCACGATGTTGAGGTATCCATCCTCTTTGTCTAACAAAAATTTCAACTTCCTTTTTATTTTAGAGAGAGGTACATTTAGTGGTGCTCAGGGATAACTATTGGCTCTATGTTCAGGGGATCTCTCTAGCAGGGCTCAGAGGAACACACGGGGTACCAGGAATCAAACCCAGATTGACCACATGCAAGGCAAGTGCCCTACCTACTGTACTCTCTCCAGCCCTATTCTTAACTTCTTACTAAGTGAAATAATTCAGCCATTTGACACCATATTATCACAAATATCATAGCAATGTTTTGTGTGGGGCTCACGGGTAGGACTGCCAGGCTTAAACACTGGTGCTGACAGGATTGCATTTGGCAGTTATGGGACTCCTGGGGTTCGAACTCCTGACCATACGCTTGCATGGCAGGCACACTGCATTCCCACCAGACTCAGCCACCATCATGTATGCTAGTCTGATGGCTGTGAAGGGATCAAGCCCTTGAACTTCTCACAGTAAGAGAAGAGAATTACAAATATGGAAAGGGCAAAACAGTAGATTGGGAATGAGTTCACAGCCCTGCTCACCCAGACTCTCGGGAACAGGAACAAGCTGATAGCACATTTAACTGCCAAAACGTGTTTTCTGAGGGCCAGAGTGAGAGCACAGCAGAGAGGACACTTTGCCTTGCCCACAGCAGACCTGGGTTTGATCCCCAGCATCCCATATGGTTCCCCAACCACCACCAGGAGTAATTCCTGGCTGCAGAGCCAGGAGTAACCCCTAAGCACTGCTGGTTGTGACTCAAAAAAAGCCCATGGTTTCTGAATACCATTCTCTACTGAAGGAAACTAGGAAATCTTAGGGGTATGGCTGATTTTGGAAGTAGAATGAGTTGAAGTTGAGACACATAACTATGCCTGAAATTGGTCAAGACGTATTACTGATAGAGGGGAAAAAACAGACACACATCAGCTCCAAGAGAATCCCACTGGCCAAATGAAAGATAATTTAAGCATCAAAATAAATAATGATGGTGAAGGGATCAGAGAGATTGTTTAAATGGGCCACGTACAGGCTTTGCATGTGAGAGGCTGGATTTGATGCCCAGGACCACACGGTTCCTGAGTAGCACTGGATGTTCCCTCCTTCAAAACAAATAATTAAAAAAAAAGAATAGTAATGTACATTACCTCAAAGTACCTGAACACAAAATATTCGTTAACACAAAGAAGAGAAGAACAAAGCTATAACAGAGAAAATCAGCAGACTGAGTTAACAGACCAGTGGGGGCTATGTGGGCAGGAATCTGCTGAAGTGATGCACACTCCATGCTGTGGTCTTCCTGCCACAAATACACAACTTACATACTGAGAAGCAAGCATCAAACCCATGTGGGGGACATGCCTCTAAATGCCTCTATATGGACATTCCCTAATTGCCTTAAAACACAGAGAGATTGTACAGGGCTTATGGGACTTGCCAGGAGTAAACCCTGAGCACTGCCTTTGCAGCCCCAATACCAAAAATAATAAAAATTAAAAGAATTGGGGCTGGAGCTATAGTACAGTGGGTGGGCAGGGCACTTGCATTGCACATGGCCAACCGAGGTCAATCCCCAGCATCTCCTATGGTCCCCCAAGCACCTCCAGGAGTGATTCCTGAGTGCCAAGCCTAAGCCCTGAGCATCCCAGGTATGACCAAAAAAACACAAACAAAATAAAAAGAATTAAGTTTTTAAGGGGGCCGGAGCGATAGCACAGTGGATAGGGCATTTGCCTTGCACACAGCTGACCTGGGTTCGATCCCCGGCATCCCATATGGTCCCCCGAGCACCATCAGGAGTAATTCCTGAGTGCAGAGTCAGGAGTAACCCCTGAGCACTGCCAGTGTGACTCAAAAAGCAATAAATAATAAATAATAAATAAATAAATAAATAAAAGCCTTTAAAATTTTTTTCAAATTACCAAAAGCAAAGAAAGATTGAGGATCCCTTCTTGGCCTTTTGGCTCAGATCAAGTATAGAAAGACTGAGGAACTTTTCCAGATTGAAGGAAAACAGAGGCAAACAAATAGAATGTGAGGTACTGAAAGTGATTTTTCTGTGATCAAGATCATTAGAACAATCAGCAAAGCCAGAATAGGGTCTGAAGCGCAGGTAGCAGGTGTGACTGGAACTCAGGAGATGGCACCATGTTATCTCCATTAAAGAATGAAGCATAGCTTTGAAGGCTTTGAAGGCAGAAGCCCACGCTCGGTCCCCAGCACTCCAGGGAGTAGCCCCCAGCATATACATGCATGTGCAGGGACAGATGTGGTATGGGTTGTCTCGAGTTGGCACTGACTGCATGGAGTGGCTTGGGCTGGAATAGTGGGCATGAACTTCACTGGATTGGCACAAAAATGGCATGGGTTGGCAGTGGTGGGCACAGAAGACTTTGTTTGGCACTAGTGGGCCACAGGATAACATAGATCAGCACTAGTAAACCCAGGCAGGTTGGCACCGATTGGCATTGAGTAGCAGAGGTTGGCATGGACTGGTGCCAGATAGCATGGTTGGCACTGAGGGGCTCATACTAGTCTAGGTTGACACAGACTGAAATGTGTTGTCATGGAGTGACATGTTTGGCACTAGGGGCACAGACTGCATTAGTTAGCATGATGGGCACAGATTAATGTGGCTTGACATGATGTGGCATCATCTGGCATGAATGGGCACAGGCACTCATTGTAATGATTGCCATGGGGTGTCATGGATGGCGTGGCACTCCCAGCTCTCTGGGGATGTCACTTGACACGGCTTGAGTCACACATGCCACCCCAACAATTTCAATTGCAAAGTGACTCAATAATGGGTGCCAAGTGCAAGGAGCAGGAGACCTGAAAGCTTGTGCTCAACACAGAGCTGGGGGTGCACATCCCTGCGGGTAGTAGAGGAAGGACCAAACCTCTTCACATTCTTGTTCCTGTGATGGAGCCTGACTGAAGAGCTCTGTGGACCTTGTCTCCATATTCCCTGCTCCCAGCACAGCTGATTGGACAAGAGGCTGGACATATAGAACTGTGCCAATCGGCTTTTTCCTTACTGGGTGGTGGAAGACTAGGTCAGTCAAATGACATGGACACCAAGGCTGAAACATCATTCAGAGCCGAGTCAGCACCCACACATCAATAAACCCCAGCCAAAAAGCAAACTGCAGTCCTGAGGGGCCAGATTCGCCTCTCGAAAGAAAAGAATCCAGAGGGCTGGAGAAAAGAGGAGCAGACAAGATCTTCACTGCCCAGCATCCAGCAGGAGGCCCTCCCAGTGAGGCTTGGGCCTCCGAGGCCTGGCGGGTGCTCACAGAACAGCAAACCCCCATAGCTCAGGCTGTCTTGGGCGCTATTAAGTCTAACTCCCACAGGAACGTCTGATCCTCACCGCAACTTCACAAAGCAAGGGTTGTTTCTTCTTTTTTTGTTTTGGGGGCTACACCCAGAGATCCTCAGAGGCTACGCCCAGCACTGTGCTCTGGGGTCGCTCCCATAGTGCTCAGGAGAGCACGGAGAGCCAGGAGCACCACTTAGGTCCTCCCATCTGCAAAGCAGAAGCTCCAATCCTTTGAGCCATCTCCCTGGGCCTAAAGGGGACACTCAAATCCCCATTTTACAGATGAGGAAACTGAGGCATCGAGTCTGTCCAAGCCTGAATTGCCCATCAGAGTGCCCTCTTAAGTCCTAAGGGGAGTCCCGTGCCCTTCCCCTTACATAAGAGAAAAAGCTCACAAAGCCCACAGTGAGAGGAAGGATGGTTACTCAAACAGAGCCCGCTGCTGTGACTGCCCTGGTGCAGAATGAAGGATTCTGGGAGCAGTGAAAGAATCCCCAGATGCTGCTCCAGGCTTCTGGCGGCCGCCAAAGTGAAAAAGACAGGGGCCTTGAGAGATAGGGGTTATTGTGCTTGCCTTGCACACAGCCACCCCTGAGTTTTGTTTGTTTTTGTTTTTGTTCTGTTTTGGTTTTTGTTTTGTTTTGTTTTGGCTTTTTTGGATTACACCCAGTGATGCTCAGGGGTTACTCCTGGCTCTGCTCTCAGGAGTTACTCCTCAGCGACCCCAGTTTGATCTCTGACACCGTATATGTTCCCTGAGCACCACAAGGTGAGATCCTTGAGCACAGATATGGGAGTAACTCCCTTCACTGCCAAACGTGATCCTCCTCTTCCCTCAAAAGTAAAAACAACAGGGCCGGAGCTATAGCCCAGCGGGTAGGGCATTTGCCTTGCACGCAGCAGGCCCATGCCGGCCCTGGGTTCGATCCTCACATCCCATATGGTCCCCCCGAGCACCGCCAGGAGTAATTCCTGAGTGCAGAGCCAGGAGAGCATTGCCCCTGAGCATTGCCAGGTGTGACCCAAAAAGAAAAAAAAAAAAAAGTAAAAACAACAAAGTAGAAAAAAGCAAAGGCGGAACAGGAAGCCCTGGCTGGAGGCAACTGTAGGTCTGAGGCTTAAAAAAAACTATGGTTTTTCTGCCCATCAGTCCCAAGCCCCAGGGCCCCACATGCCACCAATCTGCCTTCACTATGAAGCCGGCCTCACGTATCCGTTGGAGGATGGAGTATTGGCAGGCGCCTGGCGGAGCAGGCACAGGGCTTGCAGCAGGAGCTGAGCCAACGGGAGGGTGGATCTCTCGGCTTGGGACCTGGCCAAGGAACCAGAAAGGACAAGGAGACAAGGTCTTTGCTTCCTGGCATCAGATTACTGCCCCTACCCAGGACGTGGGGTGACAGACCAGGCTCCCAGGCAGGAGAACTATTGGTCAGCTGACACCATACAGGTCAGCTGACACCATACAGGGTCTGCCCCAGTAAGTGCCATAAGGATGGAGAGATAGCTGAGGAGGAGAGCAGGAGAGACCCAGCAAGCTCCCAGCCTGCCAAGGGGACCAGGTCAGGGACTGGAGGCGAGACAGAAGGCCCCGGCCTGGAGAAAGGCAGTGCCACTCTAGAGGAGGGGGGTGCAGTGCCCGCTCTGGCTGTAGCCTGGCACTGGCCCCAGAAACCTTCAGCTTCCCCAGTTTCACCGCCCAGGGCTGGGAGGTTCCATAAGCTCCCGGTCTTCCAGATGAAAGACGCTTTCTAAGAGTCATAAAACCATCCCCACTCGGAACAATGGGTCCTTATCCCGCTGTGTCCTTCACATAAACTCCCATTAGCGAGGCAACAGAAGCTGCGGGCAGGGGCTTTATAGACTGAGTTACTGGACCAGCCCCAGCGTTCATTAACATCCGCTCTTTCGTCACCCTCCATGGAGGCTGCCTAAGCCACGGCCAAGTGCATAGGCCACACTCCATGCTCCGCCTCCCAGCAACCCTGCAAGGAGGCGGAGGAGCGGGCCTTATCCTGCTTCACAGATCTAAACACAGATCCAGGGACCAGAGAGATAGTAGAGCAGGGAGGGCCCCTGCCTCATACACAGCTGATCTGGGTTGCCTCCAGCAACACATAACCCCCTGGCACCAGGAGTGATCCTAGAGCGCAGAGCTAGGAGCAAGCCCCTGAGCACCACTGGGTGTGGCACAAAAAATGAAGGAGAAGGAAGAGGAGACAGATCCAAAGGGCCAGAAGGCTCAAACAACTGAACAACTGAACACACACTTTGCATGGCAAAACCTGAGTTCACTCTCTGCCTCTGCACAGTTCCCCAGCACCGCCAGCACTCCCAAGCTCTGTGCTGAGAATAACCCCCAAAAAGTACACAATATACCCATTTTTTAAAGGAAAAGAAAAGAAACATTCAAATATGTTTTAGGCTCAAAGAGATAGTACAAGGCACTTGCCTTGCGTGGAGCTGACCCTGGTTCTATTCCTGGCACCGCATATGGTTCACTAAGCCCCACCAGGAGTGATCCTCAAAAGCAGAGCCAGGAGTAAAGCCTGAGCACCTTTGGGTTTCTGGATCAGGTCCAGCATTTATTTTGTTGCCCCTATGCTCACTACCCCCAAAAGAACATGGGCTGGAGTGATAGTCTAAGTGGATAGGGTACTTGCCTTGCAAGCAGTCAAGCCAAGTTAGATTTCCCTGAGCCCTGCAAGGAGTGATCCCAGAACACAGAGCCAGGAGTAAGCCCTGAGCACAGTCAGGTCCACACCAAAACCATAAAGGAAGGGGGGAGGGAGGGGGGGGGGGGGGGGGGGGGGGGGGGGGGGGGGGGGGGGGGGGGGGGGGGGGGGGGGGGGGGGGGGGGGGGGGGGGGGGGGGGGGGGGGGGGGGGGGGGGGGGGGGGGGGGGGGGGGGGGGGGGGGGGGAGGGGGGGGGGGGGGGGGGGGGGGGGGGGGAGGGAGGGGAGGAGGAAGGAAGGAAAGGGAGGAAGGAAGGAAGGGAGGAAAGGAGGAAGGAGGAAGGAAGGAAGGAAGGAAGGAAGGAAGGAAGGAAGAAAGGAAGGAAGGAAGGAAGGAAGGAAGGAAGGAAGGAAGGAAGGAAGGAAGGAAGGAAGGAAGGAAGGAAGGAAGGAAGGAAGGAAGGAAGGAAGGAAGGAAGGAAGGAAGGAAGGAAGGAAGGAAGGGAAGAAGGAAGGAAGGAAACAGGAAAACAAGAAAACACAGAGAGGCCAGACTCCTAGCCTAAGGTCATACAGCAAGCAGGCACTGACTCCAGCTCTGTGGAGACGCTACTGGCCTACGCCTCCCCAGACTGTCACCATTTGGGGTTTCACAGACACCTCATGCCTCCCCACGGTCCTAGCACACAAGCCTGGGTGTTTCCCAGAGGCGGTAATGACAATAGCAGTTGCTCTTCTCGGGTACCTTCTGCACGTCTTCACCACCTCCTGCCTGCACCAACACTGCACTCTCGACCTCGCAGGCAGGGAAATGGGGCTCGACTCAGGAAGGCATCATCACCCCTGGGAAATGAGTAAGTGCAAGGGGCGTGAGCCCCTTCTTCCTGGTTGCAGAACCACCTTCCGGGATAGTTCAGCAGGGCTACAACCCTGGAATCGGACAAATACTCTACAAACTCACCCCCCAGAACGCCCACCAAGTGCCAGGCACCATTCCACGAGTGGAAATGAGCACGGTGACCTTTCACAGCCCCCAGCAGTCCCATAGGGGATGTCTAGGACCCCCCTGATCCCTCTAGTCACAGAGAGGAGGAGTAAGCCCCAGGCACCACTGGGTGTGGCCCAAAACTGAAGAAGGAGGAAGAGTTGGAACAGATCCAGAGGATCCCTCGCTCTCCACTACAGGGGGCTTCTTTCCCACTCCTCAGTGCTGGGGCTCTCCCTAAGGTCCAGCCCCCTTGCCCACCTTGCCTCCCCCTGGCTTCTGGGAACTTTCTAGAATGCCTGCCCAGCTGCCGTGAAGGCAGTGTTTACTTCCTGGTCACAGTTTGTTTTACCCTCAGATGCCTAACGACCAGCTCCTAACTGGGCAAACCAGACAGGCGGCTGAGCTGGCTCCAGCTCCTCAGAGGTGCCTCAGACCCCCACACCTCACCACCAGATGGCACGGCCAGCACCCACAGCTGCTTTGTTGAGATGATTGGCTCATGGACAGCCCCACCTTGAGAAGCTGGCTCAGATCTGACCTTGCATCGCTTATCCCGGTGATCCTCTGTTCCTGCCAAGGAAGGCCGGGCCAGCCTGCTCAGAGCAGTTCACGGCTTCACAAGCTGCTTCCTGAGCACCAGGCACTATTGTCGGTGATGTATAATCATCATCATCCCTGCAATCATCATTATCATCAGCTAACATTTACTGAGCACTTACTGCCCACCAAGCACTGGGTCAACCTTGGCTTCATTATCTCTTCAAATTTTCACACGAGTCTCATGAAGTCATTACTGCTAATATCCCATGTCATCTCATGCAACAGATAAGGTGTGGGGAAACGGCTCAAGGGCTGGAGCGTATGTTTTGCAGGTGAAAACCCCGGGTTCAGTCTTCACACTGCACAGTCCCTGAGCACTGCTGAAAGCAACCACTGAGTATCACAGAGGAGAACTCAAGAGGAAAGGAAAAGAGATAAGCAGAGGATGGCACTACCTGGCCTTTGGGGCTAGTTAAATTGTCTGTCATCTTCACTACATTGTAATCTCTACGATGGTAGGACCAGGTCTTTTTCTGCACACTCAGATTTCCAGAATACAATGCCTGGCACAGAGTGAACACACAGTAAAAGGTCTTTGTATGGATGGAAGGAAAGGCAATAGCTATAAAATTGGATATGGGGGGGCTGGAGCAATAGCCCAGCGGCTAGGGCATTTGCCTTGCACGCGGCCAGCCTGTGCCGGCCCGGGTTCGATCCCCGGCATCCCATATGGTCCCCCGAGCACTGCCAGGAGTGATTCCTGAGTACAGAGCCAGGAGTAACCCCTGAGCGCCGCCGGGTGTGACCCAAAAAGCAAAAAAAAAAAAAAAATGGATATGGGTATGTGTAAAAAGATAGCTCAAGAGGTAGAACAAATGCTGAGCACGTGGGAAACCTGAGTTTGACCCTTAGTACTGCATGGCCTCCCCAGCACTACAGAGCACCTTTAAAACATTCAGTGCTCAGTTCCAGCACCACCATATCACTAGGCCTGAACATGGACTCTTCAGGCTTGCTCTGCTGGACCAAGCATCATTGTAAGTGAGCCTGGGCATCTGGGCATCCAAGAACGGATCACTGGGTGTGAACCATATAAACACTTTTATCAAAAGAGTGGGTTACAAGCTCCACCAGGAGTAATTCCTGAGTGCAGAGCCAGGAGTAAAAAAAAAAAAGAGTGGGTTAAAAATATCACAAAGGGGGCCAGAGCGATAGCCCAGTGGGTAGGGCATTTGCCTTGCACGTGGCCGGCCTGTGTCGGCCCTGGTTCGATCCCCGGCATCCCATATGGTCCCCGAGTACCGCCAGGAGTAATTCCTGAGTGCAGAGTCAGGAGTAACCCCTGAGCATCGCCGGGTGTGACCCAAAAAAGCAAAAATAAATAAATAAATAAATAAATAAAAATAAATAAAGTTTATCTTAAAAAAATATATCACAAAGGATCAGAACAAAGGATTTAGCTAGGAGTAGCCCAGGCACCACTGTGTAAGACCCCCAAATACCTCTTTCAAGTTATTATATTAATATAAATGGATGGATGGATGGATGGATGGATGGATGGATGGATGGATGGATGGATGGATGGATGGGTGGACGGATGGAAGGACTGACAGACGGATGATGGATGGATGGACGGACGGACAGATGATGGATGGATGGATGGATGGATGTGAGGGTGGGTAGATGAATGGAGGGATTGATAGATGGATCAAAGGCTAGATGGATCAATGTAAGATAATGGATGGATGGATGATGAATCATTGCAGGATGGAAGATGATGGATGGATGGATGATGATGGATGGATGGATGGATGATGGATGGATGATGGATGGATGTGAGGGTGGGTAGATGAATGGAGGGATTGATAGATGGATCACAGGATAGATGGATCAATGGAAGATGATGGATGAATGGATGGATGATGATGGATGGATGGATGAATGGATGGATGTGAGGGTGGGTAGATGAATGGAGGAATTGATAGATGGATCAAAGGATAGATGGATCAATGGATAGATGATGGATGGATGGATGAATCATTGCAGGATGGATCATTGGAGGAAGGATGGATGGATGGATGGATATATAATTATACATAACTGAAAATTATATATATATATATATTATTTTGAAAAACAAAAGAAAAAGAACCAGAGAACAAGCCCTCCCCCACTCTGAGCCACACATTCACTGAGTGAAGCAGTAGAAACTGAATGCAGTTTCTCCGCTAGTTGGGGAAAAAAACCCATGGCCAGAATTCCAGAGAAAGCAGAGAGGAGGGTGAGGAGGGTGTTTCTTTTGAGGGGAGAAGCGTCATGCGTCATGCATGTGATAAGCATCACCATAGCTTAATGAAAGCAGCCACATGCAGTGGTGCAAACTCGCCCCCTCCCCACACACAGCCTGTGGAATTTCACCAGCTCTAACCTAAACCCCGCCTCCAAGCCTGGGGCAGCTAGAAACTGCTGGCTCGTCCCTAGGCTCCAGGACTGAGCGAGGACAGAGCTCTGCCAGACCCGGGCGCTGGGTTGCGTCAACACAACTCATTCCCTGCGCACTCTCTGGAATTCTAGAGCACCCAGCAGGAAACCTGCACTCTGAGGCCTCTGTTTGTTTTTTTTTTTTTAGGCTGACAAGTTTATAGGAAAGGGGGGGGCAATGGCGATGGTGCCGCCCGGGCATTACGGGGTTTACACTTAAGCTGCTGGGGCCGTGGGTGAGGGGTCCCGCCGCCGGCGGGGGTGGTCTCTGGGGGCCGCCGGGGGGCGTTGCGCCAACCTCTGTTTTCTGGTTAATGAGAAAACTCCAGGCTCACCAACAAATCCTCCCATCTTGTGGTCTGTGGCATCAGCCAATCGGTGGGATTTGGAGGTGAGATCAGTATGCAGTGAGGTGCCCTTCTCCCCACTATTCCTTGGCCAGTTCCTTGGGCCTCCAGTTTCAGTGGGAAGAAAAGAAGCCAAATCCCAGGAGAGATGGCACTGTGGCATGTGACCCAGTTTGTGGTCTTCAGAACAACTTGAAGAAAGAGGAAAGGAAAGAAACCATCAACTCGTCCGCATGAAACATGGGGTGCAGGCAAGCTCAGGCATATGGGCTGTTCTCCTGGAATCTTGTTTCTTCCCAGAAATGTGGGGAAGATGTGCCCAAATGGCCAAAGAGAGAAATGGCCATTTCACTGAGGTGCCAGGCTAAGCGCTCTGTCTGGGATTATTCTTTTTACAATGGGCAGGACTGATTTTTATTTTACAGTTTCACTACAGCAATGACCAGGTTGTGAGCCGAGGAGAGCCCTCTGTGGGTTGGAACTCCCACTTTGCCACCCAGACCCTCGGATTCCATCTCCAGTGCCATGCAGGAGCACTGCTGGGAGAGACCCCAAGCACTGAGCACACAGGCTGTGCTCCCGAATATAAATAAATCAATAAATATGCTGTCATGGTGTCCAGCAGCCAAACTGGAGGGACCCTGTCCCCATACCCATGTTAGCCCGGCTCAGAAAGCGAGGTCCCGGCTGGAGCGATAGCCCAGCGGGTAGGGTGTTTGCCTTGCACGCGTCTGGCCCTTGCCGCCTGGGTTCGATCCCCGGCATCCCATATGATCCTCCGAGCACCGCCAGGAGTAATTCCTGAGTGCAGAGCCAGGAGAAACCCTGAGAATTGCCGGGTGCGACCCAAAAAGAAAAAAAAAGAAAAGAAACGAGGTCCCTCCTCACACCTGGGTGAGTTCAGTGTCAGGATAACTCTCCTTTGGGGGGTGATACATGAAGACCAAGGGACTCGCCTGAGCTCACACCATGAGAAGGGTCAGAACTGGGATGTGAACCCAAGTTGGCCCCAATGTTCACACTGTCCCAAGAATAGATGCCTGTAAAGAGCCTTAGGACCCCCTCATGCCCAGAGTTGGGCAAGGCTGGCATCCAGGTTTCTTCTGGGTCTGTGCCAATATACGGTCATTGGGCTTCTGTACATGTGACCGGGCCATCTCCCACATTCCTGTGCACCCAGCCTTGAGGTCTGGGGTGGAGGGACAGGAACGCTGGCAAGAGCCCCACAGGCAGACAATTAAAACATTCAGAGCCTGAGGGGCGGGCAGAGAAGTGCTTAGGAATGAGTATTTTCACAGAGGGGAAACAAGTCAGGAGCAAGCAAAAAACTCCCAAGTCACAGACAGTATGAGAAGTGGGAGAGGACAGCAATGGCCTCTTGCCCAGGGTCTCCTTCCACAACCAGCCTCACTCAAGCCAACCATGCCATTGGAACCCTGTTATCAGAGAGAATGCAGGGTTATCAGATGTAATTACAATACAGTACAGGAGCAAGGGAGGGAAAGGGAGGGAGCAAGGGGCATCTAACCCGCTGCCCCCTAGGGTATGTGCCTCTCTGTGGGGCTGACCTGAGCTGGCCAGGAGGAGGGACCTGGGTGCCCCAGGGAAGGGTCCCAGCGAGGCCCAGAGCTCGCTCTTTCCCTGGACCCTGGGAACAAGGGTGGCCTCTGTTCCCAACAAGGAAGCAAGGGGGAAGGACCTCTCCTGGGGCAAGGGGGAGGAGACCAGATCAGGGTGAATGAGGGACACAGTCCCGGAAACTGCTGGAAACTGCTCTTGGCCCCAAAGCCAAACCCTCTCCCTGCTGCTGGCCTGTGCCCCCGCAGTGCCCCTTCCCCAGGGAGCTCCGGCTTTCATGGAGGGGCTTCCTTCCCGCACACAGACCAGGTCCAACCCACTTCACCACTCCAGCAGGTCCCTTTGCTCCCCGGAGTCTCCGCCTCCCCTCTCTATATACAGTGGTGTCCATGCACCCATAGTAATGGAGGATGAAGTGTCACGGCTGCCTGGGCGCAGACACTGCCTTGGCAGTTGCCTCGTTACAGTTCAATTCTTTGCCTCTTCACTGGGTTTGAAAGGCATTCCCAGGATCAGAGAAATAGTGCAGAGGGTAGGGCAGATCTGGGTACAGTCCCCGCCACCGGCTATGATCCTCTGAACATAGCCCAGAGGACCCATGGGCATAGAGCAAAGAGTAATCCTAGAGCATCTCCGGGTGTGGCCCCAAAAACAAAAAATAGGTAGGTAGGTAGGTAGGTAGGTAGGTGGGTAGGTGGGTAGATGGGTAGGTGGGTAGGTGGGTAGGTGGGTAGGTAGGTGGGTAGGTGAGTGGGTGGGTAGGTGGATAGGTAGATAGGTGATTGATAGATAGATAGACAGACAGACACATACAGGCAAACAGATGTACAGACAGATAGAGACATCCCCAGCCTGCCTGTAACCCAGTCCCAGCACAAGAAAGGATCAATCTCAGCACCCACATGGGACCCTCTAGGCCCTAGCTGGTAACACAGTTTGCCCAGTTTTCTGCAACAGCAGCAAAACACTACTAGAGGACCAGAAAGACAAAGGGATGGAGTTCCCGCTTTCCCTGTGGGAGCCCTGGGTTAAATCCCTGGCACCCGTGATCCCCCAAGCACCAGAATGACCAGAAATAAACACCAGAAGAACCCATGGGCCCAAGTCTTACCACTGCCCAGCCCAGCCCAGCGAGGGTCCCAGAAGGCACAGTCAGAAATTGCCTCAGCTGGCAACTCTGGGTGACGTGCTATTCTGGGGCCTGGGGGCTGCAGGCATCAAGGGGCAGCCCCCATTCATGCCTCAGGAAACCCTGACTGGGAACCAAACGCTGCAAAGGTGGGGCCGAGTGATAGCACAGCGGTAGGGTGTTTGCCTTGCACTCAGCCGACCCGGGTTTGATCCCCGGCATCCCATATGGTCCCCGAGCACTACCAGGAGTAATTTCTGAGCAAAAAGCCAGGAGTAACCCTGAGTATCGCCGGGTGTGACCCAGAAAGCTAAAAAAAAAAAAAAAAAAAGCTGCAAAGCTAGCTGTGTCTCATCAAACGCGCCATACCCAGGGTCTCTGAGGAAAGCCACCTAGAGGAGGGGCCGGACTGCTGCAGAGCACATCGTTGCAGCCTTAGGGGTCTGTCTGCCTCCTCTGAGGCTGTGTAGCCTCAGGCAGCTCCCGTGATCTCTCTGAACCTCAAGCCCTTAAGGTCTGGAATGGAAACCCCCACTCTGCTCAGCAGGACACCCTCCAGGGTGAGGGAGTCAGCCATGCTTTGTAAACTGCCCAGCGCCTTAGCATGAATCAGCCCTGTTCATCCCCAAGGGCCAGACCCGGAAGAGGGCGCAAGGGCGTGCAGGTAGGAATGTCAGGTTCAACCCCTGGCACCTCAGGAACCCCAGAGCACTTCAGGTGTGGTTCCGGTTCCCAAAGAGTCACCAAGGGCTCCTTCCCAGACAGCCAGGCAGAGCTCCCCAGAGCACAGGCTGTCCCACTGGTGCCGAGTGAAAGTAGAAACTGAGTCAGAGCCAGCCTCTCCTCTCCAGGAGCCTCGCCCACCCTCTACTACCTCCTTTGTCCAGGCAGGACCCCTGGGAGTCGGATTGGTATTTCGGGCTGAAATCTGGAATCGCATCTCCCACTGATCTGCTGCTCAACCCGGGGCTATAGTGCTTGTTAACCCTCTCAGACCTGGTTCTGCTTCTGGGGGCTGTGTGAGACTGAAAGCTGCCCTCCACCTACACACACACACACACACACGCACACACACACACACACATGCACACACAAGTACACACAAGCACAAACATAAATGCAAGCACACGCACGGACACACAAACACATGCACACACAAGCACACACAAAGACACACACAACACATACATATGCATGCACACAGTTAAAGCTGGGAAAATGGGGGGCCAGAGCGATAGTCCAGCGGGTAGGGCGTTTGCCTTGCACGAGGCCAGCCCATGCCGGCCCGGGTTCGATCCTGGCCATCCCATATGGTCCCCCGAGCACCGCCAGGAGTAATTCTTGAGTGCAGAGCCAAGAGGAACCCCTGAGCATTGCCGGGTGTGACCCCCCAAAAAAAAAAAAAAAAAGCTGGGAAAATGGAAAGGCTTCAACAGCAACATTTGTGGGACCAGGAACTCAGGGCTTTCCCCCCACACAAGCTGAGTCTTAGTCCCTCCAGCCTGACCTTCTCACCACATCCAGGCAGGGAGGAGACAAAGAGCAGGGTGCACAATTAACAGACTGGAGCCCTGGGTTCAATTCCTGACACTGTTTAGTTCCCTGAAAACTGCTAGGAGTGACCCTTCCAGGTGTAGCCCCCAATAAAAGACACCCCCTTATACATCCCAGTGCAGGGCTGCTGAGCAGGGTGGGAGCCACGAACTCAGGGCGACCTCCACACAGACAAGCCCAGCCTCAATGCCCAGCGCCCCTTTCCATGCTGGGCAGGCCTGGATACACTAAGCTTCACTGTGCTGCTTCCTGGGCTGTTAAACAAGAATCACAGCAACAAAGCTGGTGCCTAGGGGGTGCTGGGGGGCTCTTGTGAGTCCCCAGGTGCCTGACACAGAGAAAATGTCCAGCAGGTACATTTACATGGCCACACCAATGACAGATGCTGCCTTCCAAAGCACGGAGCTCTCCATCCTCAGAGGAATCAGGCAGGGGCTAATCCGACAGCCCGGTTACCTTTCAAAGGCTTCCAACCCTGAGCCCTAGCAACCACGCCTGTAACTTGCATCATTTCTCCCTCCTAAAGAGGCTAGAGAGGATGGGGTAGTGGGGAGAGGGGTCCCCAGACAGGGAGGAGGATGGAGCTGGGGAACTGGGTGAAGAGGGGCACTGAGAACGTTGGGGAGGGAGCACTGGTCAGGGAGCACTCAGCAAGTCAGTGGCTTACTCCCTGGTTTCGCACCTCAGTTTCCCCAGCGAGAAAAGGACACAGTGGAGCTAAGCAGGCTTTGAGGCCACATGGAAATTCATATTCAAACTCTGTGACCCAGGCAAGTTCACATGCCCCAGCACGGCTCCATCTACAGCCCCCCTGAACCCCCACTTCTCACCCAGACCCATTCCACAGGTGCCCACAAGGACCTGTCACTGTCCCCAAGGCTCCTGGCTGAGTTGTCCTCAGCTCAAGCACTCGAGTCACCCCCGATTCAGAGAGGTTGGCACACTCGGGACCGGCCCTGTTGGCATACTAACCCTCAGCAAATCACCCCCCAGTTTTACCCAATTGTCCACTGAGTTGCTGCAGATCTCTGGTATTTGGACCTCAAAACAATGTCATTTAACCCCAAGCCCCACTGGCAGGGAAGGAGCACAGTGCCCTGGGCATGAAGCCCAAGAGTGCCACCGATGGCAAAACCCCATGGACACAGGCAGTGACTTTCAGAGGATTCTCCTCCTCCAACTCAACAGGCAATGTTTCAACAAGGCGATCATCTGGCAGAGACGTTTCAGAACCCACACACTGACCTGGTGTGTGCACGGTCCAATCTGGCTTCGGTCTTGGAAGTTTTGGTGCCGGGGGGGTGGGCAGGCCACGGACAGGAGAAGGGTCCTTCTGTCGCAGCAGCTGGCAGGGCAGGCGGGAGCCCTCGGTTGGGTACACTGACACCCTGTGCTAGGTGTGCACAAGGCCCTGGTGCGTGAGTCACTTACCTGCTAGACCTGCTGGGCGGGCGGGCGGGAGGCCCGGAGGACAGGAGGCGGCCCTGGCAGGCCACAAGGAGGGCTGAAACCAGGCAGGCCCTGGTTGGGCTGGGCGGGCTGGGTTACTGTCGGCGAACCTGGGCAGACCAGGAAGTGGCAAAGGGAGGAAGAGAGGAGGGGTGCATGCAGAGCGGGTTGGGGGGCCGCCGAAGGAGGGGACCCACAGACAGGTGCTCTCAGGGAGCATGGCAGGGCTGGTGGGTCCCATGAACAGGTAACAGAGAAAGTGAGAAAGCACCTTCTCTCTCTCTCTCTCTCTCTCTCTCTCTCTCTCTCTCTCTCTCTCTCTCTCTCTCTCTCTCTCCTCTCTCTGTCTCTGTTTCCCCCTTGAACCCTTGGAGATAATAATGGTCCTTATAAGACACAGTTCTCCTGAGAAATCAGTCCAAATTTTATTTATTTAGGCCCCTCACTTGGAGGCTGGGAGCCCCACTAGCAATTATCAGTCAACTGGACTGACGGCCCTGCAGGGCTGGGGAGATCCTGGCCAATCACAGAAGTGTTGGGGGCCTCCAGGGCTTCACCTGGCCATGCTGAGCTTCAGACCAGATGAGGTGCTTGCCGGGAGAGCACCGTGACTGCTTACTATCCTCAGTGAGCTGCTGTTGACTTGACATGTCAGTCAGGGGAGACCTGGTTCCCAGAGGACAGTGGGGGCAGACGTGTAAGCCCCTCCTCGGGAGGATGGTGCACTCAGAACTGGCCCTTGTTGGCGTGTTTATTCTCAATCACCTCGGCTTTACCCAATCATCTGCTGAATTGATGCAGAACTTTGGGATTTGGACCTGAGAAAAAATGTCCGTTTTTTTTTTTTTTTTTTTTTTGCTATAACCCCGGCGATGCTCAGGGGTTACTCCTGGCTCTGCACTCAGGAATCACTCCTGGTGGTGCTCGGGGACTATATGGGATGCCGGGATCGAACCCGGGGCGGCACAGGTCGGCCACATGCAAGGCAAACGCCCTACCCACTGTGCTATCGCTCCGGCCCCTGTCCTTTAACCCCAAACACTTAACTCTGCCCCTGGGAGTGCAGGATGAGTTCCACAAGCGCCTGCCCTCCAGACACACATTGGCGATGTTTTGCACAAGCTCACCTGGGTTTCACGCCAAAGCCTGGCCAGGACACTGTCCCACTGCTGTCATATGACCCTGGCAACCGGCTTCAAGGTCTCTGAAGGGTGAAGCAAACTCCAGCCTCTGCACAAATCCCACCCATCCGTTATTTCTGTAAATCAAGGTTTATTGAAACACAGACACAAAACTATGAGTGTGTTGTCCATGGCTGCTTCGAAAGACAAGGGCAAAACTATTATTTGCTGTCTGGGTCTTTATAGAGAAAATTCAAAGGCTGACGCCTGCCTCTGAGGAGGGGTGACGGTGAAGAAGGAAGAGGAAGATGTTGGCGATGACAGTGAAGCTGCTCCTGGGCTTTTAGATTTATCCACTAAAGCCCTCTCCCTCTTTATATAACTTAAGACATTGCTACCTCTGGTGGGGGGGAAACGGAGTTTGTGAGCTAAGTTACTGGCTCAGGGAAACACAAAGCTGGGGTATTTTTATTTTTTGAAATCAAGACTGGTAGAAACCAAGGCCTCTGGCTCCATCACTTCCTACTTGAGCACACAGACCCGGCCACAAAGGGCTCATCAAACCTTGAAGAACTGAAAATTCTGCCCCAGGGGGAAGAAGCCCGGCCTGATTCTCTGCCTGACCACCTGTGAGACTTGGGACTGCCTGGCTCTGTGTCCTGGTGTCCCCCCCCCCACACACACAAGCTGTAAGGCAGGAAGGAGGGTGAAGTGAGATCCTGTGCGTCAAGCCCCGGAGGTGAGCTCACAGACCAGCCTCCACATTACTTGGAGTTCCCTTGTCATCATCATCGGGACTTAAAGCAGTAAAGAGGAAGAAAAGAAGGTGAGAGGTGGGGAGCTGGGTGGAGATACAAAGTCTGGAGTGAGTGCTTGGCATTAAACCTGAGATTAAACCTGAGAGCTCCAGGTTTAATCCCAACACTGTCTAACACCACCCCGCCCCCAGCACTATTGAGGAGTACCACTGGGAATGGCCCAACAGCAAAAACAAAGGAGGACCACATACACTACACCAGGAGTGATTCCCCACCAACACCAAATCCACCAGGTGTGACACCCCACCCCCCAATATAAGAAGAGCAGGTCAGACTTGAAGAACAGCCCTCTGAAGAGGACAGCCCTCCTGAGAGAACAGCCTCCTGAGAGGACAGCCTTCCTGAAAGGACAGCCCTTCCTGAGATAACAGCCTTTCTGAGAGGACAGACCTCCTGAGAGGACAGCCCTCCTGAGAGGACAACCCTCCTGAGAGGACAGCCCTCATGAGAGGACAGCCCTCCTAAAAGGACATTCCTCCTGAAAGGACATTCCTCCTGAGAGGACAGCCTTCCTGATCTGAAGATATTCCTCCTGAGAAGAGATTCCTCCTGAGAGGACAGCCCTCCTGAAAGGACATTCCTCATGAGAGGATAGCCTTCCTGAGAGGACAGCCTTCCTGAGAGGATATTCCTCCTGAGAGGATAGCCTTCCTATACCTGGGTACTGTCCAGGGTTGCAACTCAGGGTCAGGGCATGGGCTTTGCATACAGCAGGCCTGAGTTCAGTTACCACCACATAATAAAAGAGCAAGTGATAAAATGAAATTTTGCCAGATCCCAGCACCTGGGTGAGTGGAGACAAGGCCACTGGAGGCTGCTCGCTTCCCTGGGCCCTGCCCTAGAGCCCCAGAAGGGCAGGTCCCACTGCAGAGCCGCAACCCCAAGAGCGAGGAGCAAGGAAATGACTAGACACTCCCAATACTTTCCTCCAAAAACCAGGGGCCACTCTCAGCATCTGCTGCAAGACAAAAAGTCCTCTGGAATTTCCTCTCCTGTCCTTTGGGGTCACGGGGCAGGGCCCCTCTCCTCTCTGCTTCCCCCACCCCCCACCTTCCCTCCAGTGTCCAGAGGGCAGCAGAGAGGCTAGAGACGAGTTTGAGAAGGAACCGAGTTCAGGAAATCCTCACTAGATGCACTTCACTTTTTTTCTCTCCATCACTGTTGTTAGGGGCCATTCCCGCCAGTTTGCGCTGATCCTCAGTGCCTGTGGTGCTGGCTACTGAGACCCAGAACCTCACATGAGCTAGGCATGTTCTTTGGCCTTTGAGACACACTTCAGCCTCTGCCTCCACTTCATTATCCCTGAGCAAAGAGGAGCCTTGCTTCTCCATGAGCCACAGAAGTGGCTTCTCTGGCATTATGGCAGGGCCCGTGGTGTCACTCTGTGGCATCACTGTGGAGCACTCACCCACGAGTCCTTAGTCCCTGAACTGGAACCCACTCTGCCCTCTGCCTAGGTCCAATGGGGCTTCCCACTAACAGAGGTAGAACTCTTGTGTTGGAGGGCGGGGGGATCACACTCCAAAGGGCTTAGGAGCTACTGGCTGCTCAGTGCTCCTGAGCACCCCTGGCTCCTGGCAGCATTCACAGGCCACATGGTTGCCAGAGATTGAACCCGGTCTCCTGTGTGTAAAGCACATATTTAGCCTTTTGAGCTGTCTCCCAAAAGCAGAACTTTTTTAAATGATCACTTTTTTAAATGATCACTCTGGACAGAAACTGAATGCTGAAAAGAGATAAAGGATATACATGATAACCTGTCAGTATCTGTATTGCAAACCACAGTGTCTAAAAAGGAGAGGCGGGGGAGGCAGTGAAAAATGGAATTGCTTGCAATAGTTGACAAGGGAAAACTGAGGCGTACTCCTTCAATAATGCTACTGGGAACTGAGAGGCGGTACTGGAATAAGACACTTACCTTGAATGCAACTCACCCTAGTTCTATCTCCAGTGCCACATTTCACCCACAGGCACCTTCCGAACCAATCCTTGAGCAAGAAGAGCAAGGAATAAGGGGCTAGAGAGATAATAGAGCAGGTAGGGCGCTTGCCTTGAACAGTTGACCTGGGTTCAATCCCTGGCACCACATATGATGCCACATATGTGTGTGTGTATATATATATATACATATATAATATACATAACTTGTATCTCTTGTATCACTTGTCTTCCCTGTGCATCAATTTGCTCAAGCAGGCACCAGTAATATCTCCATGCATCCTGTCACATACTAGTGTAGCCCAAGGGCATCTGCTTGCTCCAGGAACATAAAGAGCCTCAAACAATTCCATCAGGCCATAGGAATGAGGTCTATAATTGTTACTGGTATTTGGCATATCAAATACTACACAGGTAGCTTGCCAGGCTCTGCCATTATATATATATATATGTAAATGAACCATTATATATATGAACCTCATCCATATATATATATATATATATATATATATATATATATATATATATATATGAATAAAGGTCTGAGCAACTCTCACTATGACCCAAATCCCACCCCCAAATGATAATGCTATGGAGGGAGATTAAAATATTAATTATTCACAGGAAGAAAGATAATGCCATTGGCATTACTCAACAGCCAAAAAGTAAAAAGTCATTCAAATACCCAAGAGACAAGTGAGTGGATCCGTGTCTCAAGAAAGGGGTGTGTGTGCCTTAAACATATGATGAAATGTTTGTCCACTTCCCAAAGGAAGCAAATGGTTTGGAACAATGGTTTAGTTTTTTTTTCTGTGTCACACCCAGTGATGCTCAGGTGTTACTCCTGGCTCTGCACTCAGGAATTACTTCTGGTGGTGCTCAGGGGACCATATGGGATGCCGGGGATAGAACCTAGGTCAGCCGTGTGCAAGGTAAATGCCCTGCCCACTGTACTATCGCTCTGGTTCCCCAAAGGAGCAATGGGCTGAGAGAGTCGCCTGGGCAGGAGGCTTTAGCATGATTCCCAGCACCACGTTGTCCCCTGCGTGCAGAGCCAGGAGCGAACGCCAGCATCAAGCAGGAATGGTGAACCCAAAACTCAAAACAAAAAATATTAACACTGCTTAAATCAGGATCAGGAATGTGGTGCAGTGGCAGAGCAACTGTCTGCCATGTGTGAGGCCCTGGGTTCAATCATCACAGAAAATATTTCATATTTATAAGAGGCCAAAACAACAGTACAGTGGGACGGGCATTTGCCTTGCATGTGGCCGGCCTGGATTCCGACCAACTGACCAGGAGACAGACAGACAGACAGACAGACAGACAGACAGACAGACAGACAGACAACATAAAATAAAACTGCTTAAGTCAAATCCGTTGCCACCAACGATAGAAAACCTCCCACCCCCATCCCCAACATCTCTCCCCAGAAACCCTCTGGATGAAGCAGGCTCTGGGCAGGTGATGGCTCTGAAGGGACAATGCGACCTCTTATGAGCACTCAGGCAGGTAGAGGAAAATGAGAGAAAGAACATTTGGGGCTCACACCTGTTTCTGCCAGCTCTTCACAGCAGTCCGAGGCAATGCTGCAGAAACCCTGGAAGAAAAGAATTCAGGGGGCCGGAGCGATAGCACAGCGGGTAGGGCGTTTGCCTTGCAAGCAGCCGACCTGGGTTCGATCCCCGGCATCCCATATGGTCCCCAGCACTGTCAGGAGTAATTCCTGAGTGCAGACCCAGGAGTAACCCCTGAGCATTGTCGGGTGTGACCCAAAAGAGAAAAAAAAAGAGAGAATTCAATCGAAGTCACCTCATTTCATCTTCCAAGCTCCTGTGAGGTGAGATCATTATGTCCCGTGGAAGACTGCAAAGAGGATCAGAGAAGTTAAGGATCTTGTCAAAAGACACACAGCTAGAAAGATTTCAGCCTAGAACCTTTTGTTTCCAGGTTTTCAGCCATGAAGAGAACAGGGTCAGAGCTGCTATGGTACTGGAAGCAGAGGTCCAGATTCGGGGTTCAGGGTCTCCTTTATTCTCCTCCAACCACCGAGACTCCTCGCTGTGATGTGAACCACACAGTTGGCTCCCAGAAGCTGTATGGAGGCAGAGCAGGGCCTCCACCCAAAATACATCCTCCTCACCCAGCCCAGCAAACAAGAGGAGGGCCCTTTTCTTTTCAGGGAATCTTTGCTCCTGTGTGTTAGCCCTGACCTCGATATCCCACCCATAGTCCCAGCTCGCATGGAAGATCCTGCCCACAGGTGAGGGCATGGACCCAACAGGCAGCCCTAGGTGAGTCCCCGTCCTGCCATCTCCAGGACACAGCTTCAAAAGCCCCTTCCTAGACTTAACAACAAGACAAATACAGTAGCATGAGCTTGGCCAGCCCTGCCAGGACCAGGTCTGTAATTAGGAGACAGATCAAACAAACACAACTTTGAATTCAGCTTTAGTGAGCCAGGTGACCTCGGGCAAGCCACTTGACTCCTTGGCCTCTGCATGCACCTTTGGAAAATGGGGAAAATCACCCTCAACTCTGAGGGCTGTTGTAAAGAGTGAATGAGCTCATTTCTATAAAGCACTTGCTTGCATCCGCAACAGCCCTGGCAGGTCATTGATCTGTGCGGAGCCTGCTGAGCTGGTGCCATTTTTATGATGAGATCCTCAAAAAACCGTCTGAGTCCCTGGGCTTAGCGGAACCTCGCCTTTGTATCATTTAAGAATTAATAAGCAAATTAGCTTACTTCCACCAAAGCATTTATGCAATTTGTAATTATGTGATCTGGCTTAGTGTTTTCCTAGATTTTATCTGGACCCTGAACTGAGTAAACTCTGCAGAGAGAAGCCCGCCCGATTCCTGACCGCTGTCTCCTCGGTAGAATCTCAACACGACAATGAATGCCAGAAACGTAAGGTGTAAAGCAAATCCTGTGTGAGCTTCACTTACAGGTCTTGTGGCCAATCCTTCTTTTATTTTTTTATTTGTTTTGAGGGGGAGAGGGGGTCCCGTAAGCTGTGTTCAGGGGGCCCAGATACCATTCCCAGTGAGATTCAGTTTGATGCTGCTCCACACCAGAGCTGACAGGGAATCCCAGGATCACCCAGGGGTGCTGGGGGTTGTGTGGTACCAGGACTCAAATCCAGCGAGTACAAGCTCCAAGCCCTTGAGCCATCTCCCAGGCTAGCAGAAGATCCTTATCTGTTGTGTAACCAGATTCACTGCAAGCTTCTTCTAGCCAAGTCAGTTCATTTAAATAGAGAGAGAAAATCTGCCCCCTGGGGCCTAGGGTTCTACCCAACTGTCCAAAGTGTCCTGAGTCAAGAGGAAGAGGCAAGTGGAGTCTAAGGGAGGCCCCTAACTTAACCGGGATGAGACTCACAGCTAGCAGCCCCATCCCCTTCACCCCGCCTATACCCCTCCAGATATTTTCTCTAGGTTCTTGTTATTCTTCCCTTTGCAAATGAGATGTCTAGCTTTGTGTCTTGCCCAAGGCCAGAGGAAACACTTCCAGAAAGAGGCAGGGCTGGAATTGGGATTTGCCTTTATTCCAGTTTGGCCCAGAGCTGGTTTAAAGGCAGGTCCATCCAGTCCATCCCTGCCTGGGATCCAATAGCTACTGTCAGGAACGAGCTGGGCACCTGGGACTTGGGGATGCTCCCTCTAGCTGGCTGGGCCCAGGAAAGGGATTCAGCCCCTCTTTTCTGCAGGGCACTAGGACCCAGCAGGGGAAACTGAGACAAGCCCCAGCTCCCTAGAACAGCAGAGGCAAGGAGACAGACACCAAGCAGGCCCCTTACCCTGGGCAGGGCAGCAGGTGGGGCTGTCCCTCTGCTCACACCTGGCACAGATTCATCGGGGACAGCATGTACAGTGACAGACCTGGAAGCTGGACATAGCAGGTATCCCCAAGACCTGGTAAGGTTTTGGTTTTAGGGCCCACACCTGAAAGTGCTCAGGGATTCCTTCTGGCACTGCACTCAGGGATCACTCCTGGTGGGCTCTCAGGGGACCATATGGGATGCTGGGAACTGAACCTGGTTTGGCTGCATGCAAGGCAAACGCCTTCCCGCTTACTATCTCCACCCTGACACCTGGAATGTTTATTTATTTATCTTGCTTTTTGGGTCACACCGGCGACGCTCAGGAGTTACTCCTGGGCTCTGCACTCAGGAATTACTCCTGGTAGTGCTCAGGGGACCATATGGGATGCCGGGATCGAACCCTGGCCGGCGCAGGCCAGCTGCGTGCAAGGCAAACGCCCTACCCTCTGGGCTATCGCTCCAGCCCCCACACCTGGAATGTTTAAAGACTGCTTCGCTGACATGCAGGGTGGGGGTGGGGGCTCTCATGTGAGAGACCCAGTCTGACCCCCAGCATTTCCCTTCAAGCATCGCCAAGTGTGGCCCCAAATGCCGGAATGGTGCTCCTTATGGCCCCAGGGGCTGGGGTCCGGGAAAGCAGGGGAGGTCAGGAAGGAGAGGTGGAGGGTGAGTGAGGCCCAGCCTCAGCAGAGTGGGCATTGACGGAGCCTGGCACTGGACGAGGCATCGGGGACAGTGCAGGAGACACAGTGGACATGGTCAGAAAGGCCCAGGCAGCAAAGAGCAGGGAGAGTGAGGGAGAGGAGCAGTCCTTCAGCTACCTGTCCCGCTGGAGGGCAGTGCCCTCAGCACATCACAGTGAGGTGTGGCACCGGCTGGCAGCCACAACTGGGCAGGGTGTGTCATTGCTCCCTTGGATCTCGGGTCTCCCGGGGACCCAGGGGTCACCCCCCAGACCCCCACACAGGGGCCTGCACTCTGGGAAGACGGTCACTGGTCACTGTGCTTCCTTGGCAGTTCCCAGGTTCCAGGTCCTCTTCTGCCACTCAGCTGCCCGCAGCAGAATGGACTGAATTCATCCTGCCCCCCATCTCCCCATGCCCCCAGGAAGGAGCCCCAAGGGGCCAGAGAGCCCCACGGCAGGAAGCCAAGAAGCTGCCACGAATCCCCACAAGGTGCCACCTCCCAGCCACCCCAAGGAAGCCCCTCCAATCTCTAGACCAAGGAACTGAAGCCCGGAGTCTTGAAGGGCCTGATTCAGACTCAAGAACACATACAGATAGCACATGGGGTAGATACTATAGGGGCCAGTGAAGTAGCACAGGTCGCATGCAGCTGAGTGGGTTCCATCCCTGGACCCACATACGGTCCTCTGAGAACCTCCAGGAGAGATGGCTGAGAGCAGGGCTGGGAGGAGGGGAGAAGGAGGGAGGAGAGAGGAGGAGGGAGAGAAGAGAGGAGGGAGAAGGAGAAGAGGAGAAGGGGGAAAGGAGGAGGAGGAGGGGAAGGGTGAGAAGGAGGAGGAGGGGAGAAGGAAGAAGAGGGGGGAAGAAGGGGAGGATGAGGAAAAGGAGAAAGAGGAGGGGGAGGAGAAGAAAGAGGAGAGAGGAGGAGGAAGAGGGGGGGAGGAGGGAGAGGAGGAGGAAGAGGGGAGGAGCAGGAGGAGGAACTCACGCTTGCTTGACAGAGGTCCAGATTCTATCCTCAGCCCAGCACAATCCTCTCAGTTCTGCAAGCAGCCATCCCGAACACTGAGCAGGGAGCAGCCCTTAAGCATAACAGAACTGGGGAGGGGGAGTTAAGATTTAATTAAAAGAGGGGCCCAAGCAATAGCCCAGCGGGTAGGGCGTTTGCCTTGCACGCGCCCGTCCAAGCCGGCCTGGGTTCGATCCCGGCATCCCCAAGCAAAAAAAAAAAAAAGAGGGCATGATCTACTCCCCAAAATGCGCACAGTTTGCAAGCCTGAAAAGATATAAAGGGCAGGGGCAGGGGATTCTGGAAACCACGGAAACCTACAAGCACAGGCACTCGTGACAGGAAACCCAGCAGGCCTGCCTAGCTCCTGCTCTGCAGAGCAGCAAAGCGAGAGCTGAGCCCCTGGGGCTTCCAGTCCTGCCCCGGGGTGGAGGCAGACTGGACTTCCCTTCCCCTCCAGCTGCAGCAACCTGTGAAAGTAGAGAAAATCCTCAACCGAGTGCGGTGGAGTCTGAGGGAGGGGTCAGTTCTGTGTGGAAACTGCCGGAGACTCCCCTCCCGCCAGCGACGGTCCCTACCCAGGTCTATACAGGGCACTTGCATTCTGAGATTATGAATGAATGAGCCGCCGCCTCCCTTTGTCTCTAACCAACGGGCACCAAGAGGCAGCAGAGCCCCCTGCTGGCCATCAGAGGCACAGCTTTCAGCACTAGTCAATCGCCCAAGGCAGCACCGCATCCCTGGAGCACCGCATCCCTGGAGCACCGCAACCCTGGAGCATCGTCAGGAAGGACCCAAGTGTGACCCAACTCCTCCCTCAAAGAAAAGCCACACTCTGGGGCCAGGAGATGTCTTGCAGGACTGGAGCACAGACACTGCCTGCAGAAGGCTAGGTTTGGATCTTGAACATTGCATGGTTCCCCAAGCTCCATTGACCCCCAAGATCTCTGAGCGCTGGGGCAGCCAGGTGTAAGTGTCCCCTCCCAGACCTGATCTTTTGGCTTGTTTATTTGTGTTTGTTTGTTTCTGTGTTTTTGGTTGTTTGTTTGTTTGGTTTGTTGTTTGGGGGCCACATCTGGCGGTGCTGGGGTCTTACTCTTGGCTCTGCATTCAGGGATCACTCCAGGTGGTGCTCTGGGAGCTTATGATACGATGGAACCCAGGTTGGCTGTGTGCAAGGCAATCCTTTTGGTCCTTCTCCTAGATTCGTTTTCAAACATGTTACAAAGTCTTTGAGTTCCCTCTGCCTTCTTCCTCAAAAAAGAGAGGAGCCCGAGTGTAAGCAATTCAGGGCTGGCTTGCAGCCCAAGTGAGGCAACTGGTTCAGGAGAGGCAGCACAAACTACAAGATGTGTTCTGCTCTGGAGGGAAGCAAAATAAAATGGTCAAGAGAAGTCAGAGAGACAGTACAGCGCTTGTCCTGATTGTGATCAAGCCCAGTTTGATCCCCAGCACCCAATAGGGTTCCGAGCACCACAGGACTGATTCCCAAGCACAGAACCAGGAGTAAGGCCTGAGTACATGCTGTGGCTCAAAAACCAAAAGGAAAAAGGGCACAGAGAGAAGGAGACGCTTTATGGGAATAAGAGTGGCGGCGGATGGGCCGGAGGGATAGCCCAGCAGGTAGGGCGCTTGCCTTGCACGCGGCCGGCCTGTGCCGGCCCGGGTTCGATCCCTGGCATTCCATATGGTCCCCTGAGCACCGCCAGGAGTAATTCCTGAGTGCAGAGCCAGGAGTAACCCCTGAGCATCGCCGGATGTGACCCAAAAAAAAAAAAAAAAAGAGTGGCGGCGGAGAGCAGCCAGTCCCTGGGGCTCGAATGGGGACCCTGCCCTTCTGTGTGGGATCTTTGATTCCGGGCCGGGGTGGAGGAAGTATTTCTCTGGAAAGTGCAACCCATCACCTAGAACCGGGTCTGCACCCCTTTTTCATCCCTCTCTGGTCAAGTAGCAGCTGTCATGGTAGCTGTGGGGTGGGGGACTTAGGGCAGAGGGTCTGACCTAGAGAAAAGGGGGCTGTGCTCTGGGCTCCATGTGAGTAAGAGAATCAGGGCTACCATCTTTGGTTTGTTTTTGTTTGTTCAGGTGCTACTCAGGGCTCACTCCTGCCTCCGTGCTCAAGGCTCACTCCTGGCTCTGTGCTCAAGGCCTCCAGCTCTCTCAGCTCTGTGCTCAGGCCCACTCCTGGCTCTGTGCTCAGGGCCCACTCCTGGCTCTGTGCTCAGGGCCCACTCCTGGCTCTGTGCTCAGGGCCCACTCCTGGCTCTGTGCTTAGGGCTCACTCCTGGCTCTGTGCTCAAAACTCACTCCTTGCTCTGTGCTCAGGGCCCATTCATGGCTCTGTGCTCAAGGCCCACTCCTGGTTCTGTGCTCAAAACTCACTCCTAGCTCTGTGCTCAGGGCCCACTCCTGGTTCTGTGCCCAGGGCTCACTCCTGGCTCTGTGCTCAAAACTCACTCCTAGCTCTGTGCTCAGGGCCCACTCCTGGCTCTGTGCTCAGGGCTCACTCCTGGCTCTGTGCTCAAAACCTCACTCCCTAGCTCTGTGCTCAGGGCCCACTCCTGGCTCTGTGCTCAGGGCTCCACTCCTGGCTCTGTGCTCAGGGCGCTCACTCCTGGCTCTGTGCTCAGGGCTCGCTCACTCCTGGCTCTGTGCTCAGGGGCTCGCTCCTGGCTCTGTGCTCAGGGCTCGCTCACTCCTGGCTCTGTGCTCAGGCCACGGCTCGGCCGGGCTCGCTCACTCCCTGGCTCTGTGCTCAGGGCTCTCTCACTCCTGGCTCTGTGCTCAGGGCTCGCTCACCACTCATGGATCTGTGCTCAGGGCTCACTCACTCCTGGATCTGTGCTCAGGGCTCGCTCACTCCCTGGCTCTGTGCTCAGGGCTCCGCTCACTCCTGGCTCTGTGCTCAGGGCTCACTCACTCCCTGGCTCTGTGCTCAGGGCTCACTCACTCCCTGGCTCTGTGCTCAGGGCCTCTCACTCATGGCTCTGTGCTCAAGGCTCACTCCTGTCTCTCCTCTCAGGGCTCACTCCTAGCTCTGTGGTCAGGAATTACTCCTGACTCTGCACTCAGGAATTACACCTAGTGGATTTGGGGACTGTATGGAGTGCCGGCATGGAACCCAGGTTGGCCACATGCAAGGCGCCTACTGCCATCATTTGGCTCCAGTTTTGCCAGCTCTGTAGTGGATACGGGAGCATTTTCACCAGCTGTCTCTCTGCACTTGGCATTTTTGCCAGAGAGAGCAGAAATTGGAGCCACTCTGTGCTAAAGGATGTCTGCCTTTTCAGTTGAACAAGACTTCTCCCCAACATGGTCACTTTCTGCCCCTGTCTGCACCGTTGACATGGAGCAGCCTTGCTATGGCAGGTTCTCAAAGGAGCTGTCTGCTGTCCCACCCACACGTGCTTGGCAACCCTTCCCAAACTCGGGGTGCGTGAGGGAGGCTGCTCACCAGCCACGGTCACCAGTGGCCAAGTCAGCGATGGCGCATGTAAATGACAGGAAGTAGCATGACGCTTGGGCCAACCCCATTCTGGAACATGTTCAGAGGGAAACAAAAGTCCTAGCCAGACAGACAGAGCTAAGGGACTTCCTTTGCACACTGCAGTTCAGTCCATGATGCCCCATATGGTCCCCCAAGTCCCACTAGGAGCCACAAGTAAGCCCTGCACAGACAGGTGTGGCACCCAAAAAGAACAAAACCAAATGAAACAAAATCCTAATGTGCAACTTTGAGATAATTTCATTAAGGTGAGTTCAAAGCACACACAACTTTCTATAACGTACTTGTGGAGAGTTTAACATGGGAAAGAGCACACATGGCTCCATCTGGGGACTGTCACTCTTGGGGGGCCTCCAGATAAGATGCCAGCAACTCCAAGGATGCTGTGAGGAGCCCCGAGGGCTGTGGGTAGGTGAGGTCAGTGTTCTGGTCAGGTGTTTTTGCCAGAGATAGTAGAAATGGGGTCAATCTGTGCAGGGTTGAACCCCAGCCACAGGAAGCTTGGACATGCAGACACGGGAGGGCCTTTTCCCAGCCCATCGCCCCATTCCATGGTTTCCCTTGCTCAGATGTTGAGCATGGGCTCCTCTGCATCTGGGCCAGTCCCTGTCTCTGGCCAAGGAGAAAGTCATGAGAAGGTTGGACCCTCTGTACCCACAGTAGAGAGGGTAGAGCATTTTCCTTGCATGTGGCCGACCTGGGTTCAATTCCCACCATCCCATAAGGTCCCCAAGCACCTCCAGGAGTAATTCCTGAGTGCAGAGCCAGGAGTAACCCTTGAGCACTGCCAAGTGTGACTCCCCGCCCCAAAAAAGAAGAAAGCCATGAAGCCTGGGGTCACACAGCCAGAGGGGATCAGCACACCAGCCACCGCCTCCCACACCACATCTTCTCCGAGGCCCCCAGATCTTGGAACCAGGTGACCTTTTCTGTGACCTTGAACAGGACTCAAATTTCACATTTGTCTCCTTGGAGTAATACTATCTGCTTAAGCCACCCCCTCTTGTGCTTGTGGTGGTGGTGGTGTGTGTGTGTGTGTGTGTGTGTGTGTGTGTGTGTCGCAAGCTCAAGAATGTTCAGGGGACAGAACGATAGCACAGTGACTAAGGCATTTACCTTGCATGCGGCCGACCAGGGTTCCATTCCCAGCATCCCATATGGTACCCCAAGCATTGTCAGGAGTAATTCCTGAGCAAAAAGCCAGGAGTAACCCCTGAGCATCACGGGGTGTGACCTAAAAAGAAAAAAAAAATGTGAATGCCCTGGAGCCGGAGTGATAATACAGCAGGTAGTGCAGATTATGCAGCCAACCCAGCAAGATCCCCAGCCTCACAGATGGTCCCCCCAGCACCACCAAGACTGATCCCTGAGTGCAGATCCAGGAGTCAACCCTGAGCACCGCCAAGTGAGACACCCCAAAAAAAATAGAAGGGCCTGAGCGATGATAGTCCAGCGGGTAGGGCATTTGCCTTACATACAACCAACCTGGGTTCGATCCCTTCTTATCCCATATGGTCCCCCGAGCACTGCCAGTATCAATTCCTGAGCAAAGAGCCAGGAGTAACCCCTGAGCATTGCGGAGTGTGACCCAAAAAGAAAAAAAAGTAAACTGCAAAAGCAGGTGGTTTTCCTGATTTCCAACACCCTGCAAAGACAAGTCCAGGGCAGTTTGGAGGGGCTGGCTGGGTCCAATCCCTTTCCTTCACTCTGGCGTCCTCCTAAGAGGCCCCCTGGCCCTTTTAGGGAGCTCCTGGGGGACTTCCGCATCTAGGAAGAAGACAGACTTTGCTTCAGAGTCCCGGGTCCAAACTCTCGTACTGCCACCAGCCCGCTCATGTCAAGGTAATGGCCCAGAGAGTTTTCCTCTTTTACAGATCCTCCTGACTATATGAAGAAGCTACATCCCGATAAACCCCTCCACAGTCACAAACATCATCAATCAAATACGGCTTTAATCCCCTAACCCACTGAGCGGCATAGCTTAGCTTCGCCAGCCTCACTCTCGCTCTGAATCTTACCGCAGCCGCAGCCGCGTGAGAGCCTGTTTGGTAATCAAGTGCCAAGTCTCTCTGGATGGTGACTGAATTCCAAGGTGGGGCTGGTGGGAGCTGTGGCTGCGACATCGCCAGCAACGGTCATGCGCCTTTCACTAGAGTCAGAATCCACAGTACAGTTCCCGCTGCATGCATTTGCTCTCACACTCTCGTAAAGTCGAAAAGTTTACGGTGAACAATTTTAAGCCGGGGACCAGGTGGGCGGTTTGACTGGGTTTGACCCCAGAAATCTTTTTGGTTTCTGACATGAAGAGCAACTACAAAGGTGCAAACACACACACACACACACACACACACACACGCACGCACGCACGCACGCACGCACGCACCCGCACACTCAGATTTATAATCTTTTCAGTCCTCCGAGCACTGCTGGGAAGAAACTGAGGATCTGAAAGGTTAAGTCAGTTGCCCGATGTCACACAGCTGACAGGAAGCAGAGTCAGGATTCAAAACCAGATAATCCACCTCCAAAATGAGGGCTTTCTCCTACATTTAACTTAGCTAGATGTAGCTGTTTTATCAATCTTCCCTGGGAAAGGGAGTAGAAAGAAAACAAATGGGGGAGGCTCAATGGACTGCTTTGAACACACAAGGTTCAGGTTCTATCCCCACACACTCAGCATTGACTATTCCCCCAAGTACTGCCTGGAGAAACTCACCCCGCCGCCAAGCACTGAGAATAGAGCTAGGAGAAGCACCACTGAGCATGGCCCCAAAACATGCAAACAAAGACAGGTTCTGGGGCTGGAACATGTAGGTCATTGACCTTGCACACAGCTGACCCGGGTTCAAGCCCTGGCATCCCATATGGTCTCCTGAGCATTGCCAGGAGTGACTCCTGTGGGGCTGGAGCTATAGTCCAGCGAGCAGGGCGTTTGCCTTGCACAAGGCAGACTCAGGTTCGATTCCCTGGCATCCCATGTGGTCCCCCAAGCACTGCCAGGAGTCATTCCTGAATGCAGAGCCAAGAATAACCAATGAGCATTGTTGGGTATGACCCAAAAAAAAAAAAGAGTGACCCCTGAGCACAGAAGCAAGCCCTGAAGTAGCCCCCAAAACAAAAACTCAGAGGCCGAGAGAAAAGAGCATCCCAAGCGCTTCCCCACCCCTAGAGCTCAGCTTCCGTCTCTAGCTGCTGCCCCCGCTCTGCATAAACCTCGGGGACCCAGGGTGTCTCTGAGTCTCTAGGGTGATGGCAGGGGTCAGCCGAACTCTTGTTTTATCCCAGGTGACCATCAGGCTTAGAGGACCCAAGTTTTCAGAGGCCCCTGGCAGCCTGGCTTAGACCATGAGCCTCAACTCACACTTCCGAGGGAAATCTGCACACGGGCCTTCCCCCACAAGAAGCAGGGCAGCGGCACTCTAGGGTCACAGGGTGCAGGTGCCTTTGCTCTGAAGACACAGCCAGCTTTGATGGGGCAGGGGAGAATCAGGGAATCACGGGCAGCTGCATGTGCTTGGCATAGTGCCTTAAATTCGAGCCCTGGGAACTCCGCTTTCCCGGGGCCCAGCTAACCATGGGGCTCCTGGGAGGACAGATGGGTTTTGGGAGTGGGCCCATCACCTCTGGGGGGTCCCGGAAGCAGCCGGATGAGACTCGCCCACCACACTAGCCACCACCTTCGCTGTCCGGATGCTGGGATACTACCTCACAACCAGATTAACAGAGCAAAACCAGTTTGAGCCCAGGTCGCGCGGCCCAAAGCGGCCGCACGGTCCATCAAAGTAGTGAAAACAGTTATGTCCTTTAATGCACTGCTTTCTACAATGTGCAGGAAGGTTTGGCGGGAGGGAGAGATAGAGAGGAGAGAAAAGACATACAGAACCCGCCAAGTAGATTAAGTGTGGGAGGGGGAGGGAGGTGGGGACATTGGTGACGGAAGATGGGTTTGGGTGGAGGGATGGGTGTTGGAACACTGTAGAACCAAAAACTCTACATGAGCATCTTGCAATTGTATGTCTAAAAGTGGTGTAATAAAATTTGGGGAAAAAAAAAAATTCGAGGAGCCGGAGCGATAGCCCAGCGGGTAGGGCATTTGTCTTGCACGCAGCCGGCCTCAGCCGCCCGGGTTCGATCCCTGGCATCCCATATGGTCCCCTGAGCACCGCCAGGAGTAATTCCTGAGTGCAGAGCCAGAAGTAACCCCTGAGCATCGCCGGGTGTGACCCAAAAAGCAAAAAAAAAAAAAAAAAAAAAATTTTGAGCCCTGCACTCCAAGCCCCTGGGTGCTGAGCACTGCTGAGTATAACCCACGTGGGTCCCTTGCCCCAGAGGGCCTGAGCACCAAAACTTCAGGCCAATGGGGCCAGAGCGATAGCCCAGCGGATAGGGTGTTTGCCTTGCACGGGCCGGCCTGTGCCAGCCTGGGTTCGATCCTCGGCATCCCATATGGTCCCCGAGCACTGCCAGGAGTAATTCCTGAGTGCAGAGCCAGGAGAAACCCCTGAGCATTGCTGGTTAGGACCCCAAAAAAAAGTAAAAAAAAAAAAAAAAAAAACCTTCAGGCCAAGTATTGTCAGGAGTAACTCCTAGACCCCTGAACTGTATTGGTAAGTTCCCCCATCTAGAAAAAAAAAAAAAAAAAGCAAAAAGCAAAAACTGTTCATTAGTTGGCCTCAAGATAGGGAGAAAGGGGAATAGTAACGAACCAACCAGGCACTCATGCACGCTGGTGTTCATGATATATTAATTCGGGTAATTTTCACAGCAGCCTTCAAATGATCCCTGTTTGGAGTCAGGCATATGGTACGGGGTTAATATGTCAGCCTTGCATGCATGACTGTGCTTGCTCTCTGGCATCACCTATGGTTACCCCAAACCCCATCATATGTGCTTAGGGGTCACCACAGGGTGATCTCTGAGCACAGAGCCAGAAGTGAGCCCTGAGCACTGCTTAATGTGTCTTCTAAACCAAAAATAGTAATGAAATAAAATAATTCCTGTTTATGAGAATTTTCTTATTGAATGAGAGGGTGTCGACCGAACAGGGCTCAGAGGACCATATGTGGTGCTGGGGATTGAACTTGTACTTGTGTGGGCCACATGCAAGGCACTCAGAATATACAGACCTTTGCAGCCAGGGATGGGGCTCAAGACTAAGGGTAACTGAGGTCGAGGCAAGAGGCCAGCACCACGTGGTGCTAGCACGCGGCTTCCCCACTCCCTGTCAACAAGCAATGAAGACACCAGCAAATGCATAGATTCTTTTCACTTCCTAATACATCTCCGCTCCATTTCCTAATACATCTCGTCAGAACTCCACCCAGCAGAAGAGCCTATTACAGCCCGGCTCGCAGCTGCCACAAGTGGTCACGCAGTTCATCAATAAATGCTGGACTTAGAGATGACTACAAGAGTATGCCACCCACACGGCAGAGCCTGGCAAGCTACCCGTGTCGTATTTGATATGCCAGATACCAGTAACAATTATAGACCTCATTCCCATGGCCTGATGTAATGGTTTGAGGCTCTTTATGTTCCTGGAGCAA
>JAJIBD010010357.1:0-12419 GCA_021461705.1 Cryptotis parvus | reverse complement strand
TATAACAGATCTTAGAATTTCAGTTTTATGAACCTTACTGCGGCATGCATGGCAGGAGCATATACATTGCTTTATAGTGAACATAACGAATCACATAACGAAGGCTTCTCTAAAATATTGAACATTAATCAGATGCATAAGTTATCATCCTATTCCACCTAGATTGCTGTTGGTTGACAGGCCTAGTTAGCTCTGGATCTTTGTAGTTTCATCTAATCACACTTTAAGCTATTTATATGTCCCTAAGCCACGGTTCATACCAATGAGCTCTCTCTTCTGTATAAACACTGATGGAGGGTATGGCAGTTACAGAAGTCACCTTGACTCTGAATGAGTACCTTCTGAATTATTATATACATATATACATATATATATACATACATACATACATATATATATATATATATATATATATATATATATATATATACTGTGACTTCTATGTTATTTAGATTGGACACAGCTCCTCTTTATATCGACTGTTTCCAGCGTGGGAGTTAGAATTTACCAGAAGACTACCACCCTAGCTATGTTGAGACTATCGTTTAAGATTATAGGAAGAATCATACTTAGATTGCCCTCAAGCAGGTGAGCATGACCCTTTCAGTCTACAGAGAACAAGATGCTCAGAATCATCCTGGTGCAGATAATAAATAAGAAGGACCTTGTGAGTACCATCCGGATTACATGAAGCCCATGAAATTAAGATGTATTACTTTATACCAGCCCCCTCTCTCCTGTGTTTGGACAAAAGAGATAATCTCAGAAGAAGGGACTAATACTTGTCATAATCATTTGTTTAGACCTGTAGTAGGGTATGGCACGACCCTACTATACCCCTCTACTTTCTAGAAGCTGTTTAGTTGATCTTTGTTGACAGGACCCTCCCTGAAGCTAGGGATTACTTTTTGTGTATATATGGGGACTGATTTGAGGTACTGCTTCCACTTTGGTGGGACTCTATCTGATGGGATCGTCTTTGGTGGGAGACTTGGATCTAAGTTCTGACCAGAGCTAGAGGTCTTCCATTATATTGGATTGTGGTGGTAGAACTTGTTCTACTATTAAAAAGCTTTCTGGAGGGGCTGGAGGCGA
This sequence comes from Cryptotis parvus, assembly GCA_021461705.1. NCBI lineage: Eukaryota > Metazoa > Chordata > Mammalia > Eulipotyphla > Soricidae > Cryptotis > Cryptotis parvus. Next base: position 11,324 of record JAJIBD010010357.1, on the reverse strand, counting down.
TAGCACAGTGCGTGAGGGCATTTGCCTTGCACTTGGCCGACCCGAGTTCGATCCCTGGCTTCCCATACGGTCCCCAAGCACCACCAGGAGTAATTCCTGAGTGCAGAGCCAGGAGTAACCCCCTGAGCATTGCTGGGTGTGACCCAAAAAGCAAATTAACACTAATACTAATAAATAGTAATACTAATGCTAATAATGCTAATAATGCTAATAATAAGAATAAAATAAAAGCCTTCTGGAACTGCACCAGACTTGTGAGTTTTCATCTATTCCCTGGCGGCCTCAGAGGTAGAAGAGAACTTCTATCCTGATACTGTTGGGAATCCAACGGCTCTCTGACAGATTGTCAAATTAATTTGCCTGTCTCATACACTCAAGAGGCCTGATATCAAATGGTTTCTGGAAAATTGGGTATCACTAATTATGACATTTTTTTTTGTTCATATCAATAGATTCATGTGTCTATTGACCCTGTAGTGTAATCCACGCTACAGTCCATCATAAAGAAAGTACCACAGCTACTAGAATTTACTGACTATAAGTCAGTATTTGCTGCATGGGAAAAAATTTTTGATGCTGAAAACTGATAATACCTTAGTTTAAATTTTTTTTTTTTTTTTTAGGCTTTATGGGTACAAAACAGTTAATAGAATTTTATGTATAAAATGGCACCACTAGAGTGTCTGCTTCTTTCCACTATTGTCCAATATTTCTCTACTCCCGATACTACCTGTGGTAAACTTGTTCCTGAAGACAGCTCTCTGCATTTGTTGCCTCTGGACGTTTGTTATTCCCCTACTGTTTTTCTTTGCACCTCACATATGAGTGAGATCATTCCAAATGTAACTTCCAGGCATGTGCACTGCCAGTTGGTATCAATTATGGCTCCTCATGCCGCATAAGTTGGCCTAGATTATTATGACAAGTTGCCTTGAAATTTATTTTCAAAAAAGTTTCAGTGTATGCTAACAAGACTAGCAGGAATGGTTGTATAGCAATGTGGGGGAAATTTGTTTTGGGTGGGACTGTTATAGTTGGAGTTTAGACTTTGCATGCAGAAGACTTTAGGTTCAACAACCAGCTCTGCTTGGCTCTCCAAGTACCTGGAGTAGCCTGAGTGTGTTGTGATGTGTTGTACTGTCAATCCCCACAGAATTGCTGGGACTGACCTCAAGACATCTCCTGCACTACTGAGGAGGCAGCTTATGTTATTTGTGTTTGGTGATAGATCTTGGTTTATGATGTAAGGGAGGTGGGAAGAAATGCTTCACTATGACTCTGGCCTCTTATCTGGAAAGTGTTCTGTTTTCCCACTTTACTTTGTTTTATTATTTATTTTTATTAATTTTTTTATTTTTTAAGTATTTTATTATACCACTGTGAGATATACAATTACAAAGATGTTCATATTAGGGTTTCGGGCATACCTAAACCCTAAACCCATACATTAGTGTTCCAGCACCCATCCCTCCACCAGTACCCATCTCCCACCACCAACATCCCGGTTCCCTCCCCTCTCCCCTACTTTCCCACTTTAATTTCAGTTATTCTCTGTTTCAATTATTATGGAACTTGGGAGTTGCAGTTTTCTGCTGCTTTAAGTTACTATCTTTGGGAAAGTTGCAAAAGCTCTCAAAAACTAACACAGGATCAGAATGGTCTGTAACATTAGAGTGATGGAAGCAATTAGGCTTCCCTTTACACTCTGGCCTATCCTGAATAGTTGCTCTTGCTATGTGGCCTTGAGCAAATCACCTGAGCTTTCTAGACTACTTTCTGTAGCCATTGTTGGGCACCTGGGGCCTAGTCCACAAAACCCTAAAGATTCTACACCAGTTGTTGGGCACTAGAGATGTGTAGCCTATGCCTCAATTCATTAAACCCTTAAAAGGGGCTTAAGTCCTTTTAAGGGCTTAATTAATTAGACCTTTGTGGAGAATTTGGTCCTTTTCCAGGAGTCTCTGTATCCTGGGAGTCTCTGGGTCTGAGAGTTGGAGCAGCCAAAGGAAGAAAATGTTCAGGACAAACCAAAAGTTCTTTACTGGAACTGCATACACACTATGTCACTGACAGCTGATAGCTTTATATATCAATACCAGAAACTTCAAGCTTATGTAAGCCTATCACCAAAACTATAAAAAAGCAATTTTAATAATAAACAAATAATCAATTTTAGAATGAAAGACTTATATGTTAAACCTAAATTCATAAAATACATCTAAGGAAACACAAGTAAAACACTTCATGATAATGACTTGGATGATACCAGTGATTCAACTCCATCTGTAAAGACAGCAATAAAAAAGAACAAGAACATCAAAAAACAAGAGAGAAAGAAAAAGAGAAGAAATTCTGCACAGTCTGAGAAACTATTATTAAAATTAAAAAAATGATGCCAAGTGTAGCTGATAGTGACAATAGTGGAACCCACGCATTGCTAAGTATGGTCCTTATGGTCCCCAGCACCACATTCTTGGGTCTTTACATTACATTATAAAGTCTGGATGGTTATGTATCAAAAAGGAGTGAAGAGTATTCAGAAATGCCCCATCCCACACCATAAAAAGAAAACTCAGACATCAAATTAAATGGGAGAAAATATGTACATTATACACCTGCAAAGGGATAATATCCAAGATACATAAACTATACACTAAATTTAATAATAACCCCATCAAAAATGGGGTGGAGGGAGAGCTGATGTCATCAACAAAGACTTATAGACAACCAATAGACACACAAAATGGTCATCCTCACTTACTATCAGGGAAATGTGAATCAAAATAACAATGGCATAACACCTCACATCAGTGACTTCGAAAGGGCAAGAGAGATGAAAGAGCCCTCACTCCCTGGCACTCTCTTAGATCTGACTCAACTTCCATAGACAGCCATAGGGGGCTCCCAAAAAGGGGATGTGAGAATCACATTAAAATGTAAATGGCCCAGCTAGATCCTATGATTCACCACTTCCACTCCTAGGTTTCTTTCCAAAGAAAAAAAAATTTCTCTGAAGAGAATATAGGGATGGTCAATAAGGTTATGAAACAAAAGTCTATTAACACCTTTATCAGAGAAAATTTCAGTAAGAGAGATGACTGATCTGAAAAAAAATAAAGAAACAACCATTTCAGTCAAGGAGTTAGTGAAAAAGGAACCCTCATTTACTGTTGGCAAGAATGTCATGTAGGAAAACACAAGAAAAGTAATAAAGACATGTAACTTACCTTATGTCATATAGTTCCACTGCTATGAATACAGTGTGGAGATTTCTCAAAGAGCTAATAATAAAACTCAATAAAACTCCCATACTACCAGGACTTCCACTTCTTGGCATTTACCACTAATCACAAGAACATTAATTCAAAAAGATGTATGTGCCTCTATGATTATTGCAGTTTTTGCTACAATAGCCAGAATATGGAAATAATGAAAATGTCCAATGGCAGATAAAGGTGTTTTGGTGTGCAGCTGTAAGAAAAGGTGAAATCATGCATTTCAATGCAAGGTGGATGGAACTGGAGGGCATAGTGTAAAGCAAAATCGGTCAGAGGAAGAACAAATGCTCAGATCTGACTCATCTGTTAAATAGAAAAACGGAATGGATAGTATCAAAAAATGACAAACTCACTTTGGATTACATAATTTATTATTAAGGAGTGGGGAAATAGGGATGATGAAGACCAGACCAGAGGTGACATAAGGACAGTGGTAAAGGATGGTCATGAATTCTTTGGTGGTAGTGAGAGACTGCTATAACTTTGTACAGCATTAATATAAACTTTAACAGTAATACCTGAAATAAAATTAAAAAAAAATCTCCTAAAGTGCTGATTTCAAAATATGTACACACATGTTAATAGAACATATTTATAATAGCCAAAAAGCCAACTCAAAGCCTTAAGGAGATATAAGTAGATTCACTGTATCACTGTCACTGTCTTTCCATTCATCATCGATTGGCTTGAGCGGGCACCAGTAACATCTCCCATATGACCTGTCTCATGCAAGTAGAGCCCAAGGACACCTGCTTGCTCCAGGAACATAAAGAGCCTCAAACCATTCCATCAGGTCATGGGAATGAGGTCTATAATTGTTACTGGTATCTGGCATAACAAATACGACACGGGTAGCTTGCCAGGCTCTGCCGTGCGGGTAGCATACTCTTGTAGTCATCTCAAAATCCAGCATTTATTGATGAACCGCGAGGCTGCAAGAGGCCGTGGGAGCCGGGCTGTGATAGGCTGGTCTGCTGGGTGGAGTTCTGACGAGGGGGAAGTCCGGATGTGGAAAATGGAGGTCCTCATGGAGTGGGGGGGGTCGTCTGGCTTGTTGTGAGGGGCTCTGCTGCGGTGGCAGGCCAGGGCTAGAACCTGCCATCCCTCCCAGGCGCCTCCTGAGTGGCTGGGCACAGTGAGAGCCAGTAGCAGCTCTCATAAGTAGATTAAGATGTGGTATATGTAGGCACACAATGAATCACTATTCAGCTATTAGAAAAGATCATCTTTTGAAGATCATCGTTTGTTACAACATACATGGAACTGGGAGGTCATCCTAAGCTAAATAAATCATAAGGAAAAAGATAAATATAAAGATAAATGATGTCATTTAAATACAGATATAAAGAAATCAGGAAAAGAATGGACAATGTCCAGACACTTAGAGCAGAGAGCTGAGGTTTCCAGAGTGTGTCAGTGGAGGGAAGGTGTGCTCTGAAAGTTCCCATAGGCTGTTGCAATCGACATTCTCACCAACTATGGATGACAGTCCCTTTCTTCCCACATCCACACCACTATTTATTGTTTTTGCTCTTTTGGATATGTGCCGGTTTCTGTGGTGTAAGATGATATCTCATTGTTGTTTTGATTTGCATCTCTCTGATGATTAGTGATGATGAGCATTTTTTCATATGCCTTTTGGCCATGAACTTCTTCCTTGCCGAGTTTCTGTTCATTTCTTCTCCCCATTTTTTGATGGGGTTGATTGTTTTCTTCTTGTAAAGTTCTAACAGTGCCTGATATATCCTGGATATTAACCCCTTATCAGATGGGTATTGGGTGAATTCGCTTTCCATTCTGTGAATTGTCTTTGTATCTTGGTCACCATTTCTTTGGAGGTGAAAAAGCTTTATCATTTCATGTGGTGTTTCATCTTTGAAGATGCCTTTAGCTTCAATGTTATGGAGTGTTTGTCCTATATTTTCTTCAACATATCTTATGGATTCAGGTCTGACATTGAGATCTTTAATCCATTTTGATCTGATTTTTGTGCATGGTGTTAGAGGTTCTAAATCATTTTTTACATTTAGCTGCCCAGTTTTCCCAGCACCACTTGTTGAAGAGGTTTTCCTTGCTCCATTTCGTATTTTTGCTCCTTTATCAAAGATTAAATGATCGTGTATTTGAGAATGGGTGTCGTCAGGATACTCAACTCTATTCCATAGATATCCAAAGGAGGCAGAGACAACACACACACACAAAAAAAAGAAAAACTGCAGACCAATCTTCTTGATGAATATGGATGCTAAGATCTTTAACAAAGTACTAGCAAACAAAATCCAAAGACTCACCAAAAAGATTATACATCATGACCAAGTAGGATTCATCCCAGTAATGCAAGGAAGAAAAACAAATAAAAACATATCATATCAATAGATGCAGAGAAAGCATTTGACAAGATTCAGCACACATTCATGATAAAAACCCACCATAAAATGGGAATTGAAGGAACCTTCCTCAGTATAGTCAAAACCATCTACCAAAAGCCCTCAGCAAGTATCATTCTCAATGGAGAAAAACTGAAAACATTCCTCCTAAGATCAGAAACAAGACAAGATTTCCCATTCTCATCATTTCTATTCACTATAGTACTGGAAGTACTTGCCATAGCAATCAGAGAAGAAAAAGGACATTAAGGGCAGTCAGATAGGCCAGGAAGAAGTCAAGCTATCACTATTTGCAGATGACATGATATTTTACTTAGAGACCCCTAAACTCTCTACCAAGAAGCTTCTAGAAACAATAGATACCTATAGTAGAGTGGCAGGGTACAAAATCAATTCCAAAAAAAAAAAAAAAATCATTGGCTTTTCCATATACAAATAACTGAAAGAGAAGAAAGGGATATTAAGAAAACGATTGGGCCAGAGCAATAGCCCAGCAGGTAGGGCATTTGCCTTGCACGTGGCCGGCCTGTGCCAGCACGGGTTCGATCCCAGCATCCCATATGGTCCCCTGAGTACCGCCAGGAGTAATTCCTGAATGCAGAGCCCTGAGTAACCCCTGAACATCGTCGGGTGTGACCCAAAAAGCAAAAAAAAAAAAAAAGAAAGAAAGAAAGAAAGAAAGAAAGAAAAGAAAGAAAGAAAGAAAGAAAGAAAGAAAGAAAGAAAGAAAGAAAGAAAGAAAAGAAAGAAAGAAAGAAAGAAAGAAAGAAAGAAAGAAAGAAAGGGAAGAAAGAAAAAGAAAACTATCCCATTCACAATTGTGTGCCACAGAAAATCACATACCTAGGAATCAGCTTAACTAAGAGCGTAAAGGACCCATACAAGGAAAACTACAAAACACTGCTTCATGAAATAAGAGAGGACGTTAGGAAATGGAAACACATTTTCTGCTCATGGATTGGGGAGAATCAACATTGTCAAAATGGTAATACTCTGTAGAGCTTTATATAGATTCAGTGCCATCCCTATAAGGATACCCATAACATTCTTCAAAGAAATTGACCAAACACTCCTGAAATTTGTATGGAATAGTAAACCCCACGAATAGCTAAAAGAAGTCCTTGGGAAAAAAGAAGATGGGAGGCATCACCCTTCTCAACTTCAAACTGTACTGCAAAGTGGCAGTAGTTAAGACAACATAGTATTGGAATAAAAACATGCTTGTGATTTAAAATATGGTATTTTGTCAAAAACATTAATTCATAACAGAATGGGGATTATGAACTACTTTATAGGTTGTATAGAATTTTGCTTATTTCCTGCACCAGAAAAAATAAAAATTTATATTTATTATAGTATTTACAAGTTTAGTTCAAAGAGAATAAATAACCTAATCGCTGCATCTTTATCTCAGGCGGAGGTGAACATTCTGTACTAAAAAGAATCCCAGGGGCCAGAGTGATAGCCCAGCAGTAGGGCATTTGCCTTGCATGCGGCCGACCTGGGTTCGATCCCCGGCATCCCATATGGTCCCCTGAACACCACCAGGAGTAATTCCTGAGTGAAGAGCCAGGAGTAACACCTGAGCGTCGCCAGGTGTGACCCAAAAAGCAAAAAAAAAAAAAAAAAAAATCCCACTGCCCACTGTCTTTACTGAGCAAATGGAAAAGCCCATGCTCTGATCACAAGCACCTGTGTGGCAGCAAATACAATCACTGTGGACACACACCAACATCAAGGGATCATGGCACTTCTATTCAGTATTATTATTATTATTATTATTATTATTATTATTATTATTATTATTACTATATTTGTTTTTGCTTTCTGGATTACATTCAGTAGTGCTCAGTGGTTACTCTCGGCTCTGTACACAGGAATTACTTCTAGCAGTGCTTGGGAGACCATATGGGATGCTAGGGATGGAACCCAGGTTGGTCACATCAAGGCAAATGCCCAACCTGCTGGACTATCACTCGGGCCCAGTCTATTAAGTTTTGATCAACAAGAGCTCTTGAACATCAGGTCTCCATTCTATCCAGGGGGTGTGGGGGGGGGGAGCCAGACTTCCTAAATGGAGCTCCAGGTCTTCAGGGCCTCTTCCTGGGTTTCTCAGTGAGCTGGGTTGGTGTGAACATATGGTTATTGAACTGCAGACTCTGCCTGCAAACATCCTTTTCAAATAGACTTTGTTAACTCTGGTTTATATAGAAACTATGTTATGTTTCCTTTGTATATTTTGTTGTCATCATTTCTCACATACTCCACATATGGAACTAAGCAGTTCTGATGCTGGTGGAGTCGGGAGTGACTCATGTGGTGGGGAGAATAGAGGCAGCAGCCTCACAAGGGAATCTGCTGCTTTTTCTCCTTTCACATTCACGACCTGGAACTGATGGGGAAATGTAGGTTTGTGGTCCTTCACAAATGTAGGCATATGGGCATATGTAAGGCTTCACAAACATAGGTTTGTGGCCCTTTCTTCCTGCAGGAAAGGAGTCTCAGTCCTAGCCTTTACCCGGGCCTTTCAGGTTCCTTTCTTTCCCTCAGAAAAGAATTTTAGGAGGCAAGCAATGATGTTAAAACAGGTTTTATTTGGAAGCTTTAAGGAAGAGGGAGAGAAGGGGGAGAAGAGAGAGAGAGAGAGGGAGAGAGAGAGTGAGAGAGAGAACATGCTCAAGATAGAACTGGAGAGAGAAGAAAAGGAAAAGTACCTGCTATAGAGACAGGCTGGGGAGGTAGGAAGGAATTTGGGGACACTGGTAGTGGGAATAGGACACTGGTAGAGGGATGGATGCTGGAATACTGTATGACTGAAACCCAATCACGAACATCTTTGTAATTGTATATCTCACAGTGGTATAATTTAAAAAAAGTAAAACTGAAAGAAAAACATGGGCTTCTCCAGTTCTCCAGAGTGGAAAGGGAACCCCAGTACAAATCCCAGCATTAGACCTGAAAAGTCCACATCTCATTAGAGGACATGTAGGAGACATATATGGGCAGCAACACATGGGCACAGGCAGCACATGGGCGTAGGCAGTATGTGTGTGCTTCCTTTCCTTTAGTTGGCTTTTATAGGGTTTTTCCCAAACTGCCCCAGGTGGGGCTCTCTATCTAGGTGAGAGTCTATTGCTAAGGTAAGAGTTCATTACCAAGGGGGTAAGTTGGGAGTAGTTGATTATCTTTGGTCTTCTGTTCCTGGCCTTTTGTTCCTACTGGAGCTTCGGGCGTTTCTCTGGGTCTGTACTGGTGGCCAGGTAAAGATCTTATCAGACCTTTATTCCTGATTCCACTAAGCAGGTTGTTTTCACAGCCTTAGGGCTAGTTGATTTTATTACTTCCCAAGAATTTACTGCCATGGGAGGGCCCTTTCCTATCTACCTGCCTGCCTGCTCCAGTGTCTTTATTTTTTTATTTTCATGTTTTGGCCACATCCAGTGATATGCAGGGCTTACTTCTGGCTCTGTATTCAGGAATTACACCTTGTGTATCTCAGAGGACCATATGGGATGCCAGGGATAGGAATCTGATTGCAAGGCAAACACCCTACATGGTTCTGGTCTCTGCTTTCATGTCTTTAACTGTGATTCAGAATGGGAAAAAGAAGAAATAAAAAGAAAATTTTGAATACAATGTTGTTATGAACTATGCTTCTCCCATTCATATATCGAAGATTTAATTACCAGTGTGCTTGCGAATGGAGATGTTCTGAAAAGGAGATAATGAAGTTTAAATGTAGCAGAAGAAGGTACTGAAATGACATTGTTATAAAGAAGAAAAGGAAGAGATTCCTCTCCTTGGAGCATGGAGGCAAAGGGAGACAGAGGACTCACCTTCAGCATTCGTATACAGACCCAACTGAGAGAAAACAATTGTGTTATTGAACTCACTCCCTTAGCTTTTGTTACGACAAGTAAGGAGACAAATATACTGGTATTTTTAGCCAACTCAATGTATAGTTAAAAGCATAAAATGATAAATAATAATGAAATGAAAAATAGAATTTGAAAGTAAGTGTTTTAGATAGTATTGGGCTAGAGAGGTAGTTCATATGTAAAATGTTTGCTTTAAGCACAATGACCCTGGTTCAATCCCTGGCACCACATATGGTCCCCCAAGTCCCACAAGGAGCTTCTGAAGAGCATAACTTCACTGAAGATTAAAAAGGAATATGTGGAGGAGCTGCCCTGGGGCCACCAGCCATAGCATGAAGAGCCTCACAAGCGGCTGGGGAGGCTGGAACTTCGGCTCGCGCCCAGGCCCAGCTGACTAGGGGGCCCCCGGGGAGGGCAGATGGTTTTGGGGTGGGCCCATCACCTCTGGGGGTCCCGGAAGCAGCCGGATGGGACTCGCCCACCACACTAGCCACCATTTTTGCTGTCCAGACACTGGGAAACTGCCTCACGACCAGATTAACAGAGCAAAACCAGTTTGAGCCCAGGTCACGCGGCTGCAAGTAGCGGCGCAGTCCATTAAAATAGTGGAAACAGTGATGTCTTTTAATGCACTGCATTCCACGATGTGCAGGAAAGTTCGGCGGGAGGGAGAGATAAAGAGGAGAGAGGTGACATACAGAATCCGCCAAGTAGTTGAGGTGTGGGAGGGGGAGGGAGGTGGGGACATTGGTGATGGGAGATGGGTTTGGGTGGAGGGATGGGTGTTGCAACGCTGTGGAACCAGAACTCTACATGAGCATCTTTCAATTGTGTGTCTAGAATGGTGTAATAAAATTGGGGGTGGAATAATAAAATAAAATTTAAAAAAAAGGAATATGTGAATAAATTAAAAGGCAAACCACGGTTTTTGAAAAGAAAATGCATTACTCATTTAAACTGATAAGAAATATTTAGTCATTATTAGAAGTAATAAATTATAAACACAATTATAAAAATTATAAATAGATATAAATAAATTCTCATTAAATTTGAAAATAGATTCTAAAATAAATGTTCACTGTATCACTTCCCGTTCATCATTGATTTGCTCGAGCGGGCACCAGTAGCATCTCCATATGTCCAGTCTCATGCTAGTAGAGCCCAAGGGCACCTGCTTGCTCCAGGAACATAAGAGCCTCAAACCATTCCATCAGGTCATGGGAATGAGGTCTATAATTGTTACTGGTATTTGGCATATCAAATACAAGGGGTAGCTCTGCTGTGCGGGTAGCATATACTCTTGTAGTCATCTCTAAATCCATCATTTATTGATGAACCGCTTGTGGCCGCTTGCAGCCGCTGCAGCCAGCGCAAGCTGGACTGTGATAGACCGGTTTGCTGGGTGGAGTTCTGAAGAGAGGGAATTCTGGATGTGGAAAATGGAGGCCCTCATGGAGTGGGGTGTCGTCTGGCTTGTTGTGAGGCTCTGCTGTGGTGGCAGGCCAGGGCTAGAACCCGCCATCCCTCCTGGGCGCCTCATGAGCAGCTGGGCACAGGGAGAGCCAGTAGCAGCTCTGCCCCATGTCTGTGAGTCTCTGGATCAGCATACCTGGGCCGGATTTAAAAAAAGACTGCTGCAGGGTGGATCTCGATGAGCTGGGCTGTGATAGACTGGTCTGCTGGGTGGAGTTCTGACGAGAGGGAAGTCCAGATGTGGAAAATGGAGGCCCTCATGGAGTGGGGGGTCGTCTGGCTTGTTGCGAGGCTCTGCTGGGGTGGCA
>JAJIBD010010355.1:0-60939 GCA_021461705.1 Cryptotis parvus | reverse complement strand
CAGCTTTCATGGGTTTGATCCTCTGACCCCTGGAGCACCACCAGGAGTAATCTTATAGCTTACAGAGCTGGGAGTAAGCTGTGAGCGCTAGCAGGTGTTGTGGCCCCAAAAACTAAAGAAAGTCTGTACTGCTGAGCACAGAGCTGGGATAGTGTGGGCCCTCTAGAGTTGCCCCCCAAAAAAAAAAACAAGACCTCCACTCTTTCCACTCTGACAGCTCTTCTCTTGTGTTGGTGCCATTGCCCTTAAGGAGTGCTTAGCATCCCAGTTAGCAGAGATCATTATTGTCTTTAGCTTCTCTGTCTTCTGGTTTTTTTTTTTTTTTTGGGTTGCTCTCATTCAGTCCAGCTTGTCAAAAAAAAAGCCCAGTCAAAGGCTGGGACCACCTATTTTTACATGTGTGGGATCCTGGTTTGATTCCTGGTACCACATGGTCCCCAGAGTATTCCTGGGGATGGCCCTGGATGCCGCCAAGCACCATCAGTGGCCCAAGTGGACCTGAGCACCCCAGGACCTGATTAGCACTGCATCCTGGGCCCCTAGTATTAGCCATTCAGGTCCAGTAGACTGGGTATTGTTAGGGTATCCCCTGGGCTGCCTAGGAGTGCCCCTCCCCTTACCCCCCAAAAAAGTTATATGGCCAAAGACATAATATTGGTAGGAGGTTTGCCTTGCAAATGGCCAACCCAGGTTTGATCCCCAGCATCCCACAGAACAGCATGTAGGGTGTTTGCTTTGCACTTGGCCAACTTAGGTTTGATCCCTGGCTTCTCATATAGTCCCCCAAGCACTTTCAGAAGTGATTCCTGAGTGCAGAACCAAGACTAATGTTTTCTGAGGGCATATCCCCGCCCAAAAAAAAAAAAACAGAAAGCAAACAGAGAAAAAAGCCAAAGTCAAGCCAAAATACAAGTCGGATTTTACAGCATCCATGTGCATGAATAGAGAGTCTCATTGTTTTAAGACAACTGAAAGGACTTGAGCCATACATATCAAATGGGGCAGTATTGCAAGACTAGACAAAGAGAGTAAACATAACAGAAAGTTAAGTTGTGTTTGTAGATAATAAGCGGTTTGGGGAGAGACTCTGCCTACGCTGAGCACAAGAGCATCTGCTCCGAGCAGCTACCTAGATTGTGCTCAGTTAGAAAGTATTTGACTTCAGGCTCTTTGATTTCAAAATTTCAAGGGAAAAAAAGTGCCCAGGAAAATTTAAAATAATTGTGACCTAGAAGTATTGGGGAAGGAGTCTGGTAAGTGAGACATTTCTATTCTCTGATGCTAATATTCAAATTTGTAGGGCCCAGGGCACTCAGTTGTCAACTAACATTACTTCTTTTTTTTTTTTTGCTTTTTTGGGGGTCACACTAGGCAATGCTCAGGGGTTTTTCCTGCCTCTGCACTCAGGAATTATTCCTGGTGGTGCTCAGGGGACCATATGGGATGCCGGGATCGAACCCGGGCCGACATGGGCCGGCCGCGTGCAAGGCAAACGCCCCTACCCGCTGGGCTATCGCTCTTGCCCCCAACTAACATTACTTCTATGGAATAAATTCAAAGTTTAGCAAAAGAGAAAGTTTATTAAAGAGGATATTCAGAGCTAAATCGAGTATCTGATCCAAGGAATGGATTTCTCTGAGTAACTGATCTCTCAGTTTATATAGTCAAGTTCCATGCCAATAAAGAAAACAATTCTTTTTTGGAATAAAAGAACTCTCTAGTTAATTTGGAACATTTTCAGTTTACTGCTTTTTTTTTATTTTGAGCCACTCCTGGCTTTGTGCTCAGTTAATTGCTCATGGGGTACCGGGATAAAACCCAGTTTCCCTGCATCCAAACAGGTACTTCTGCCCATTGAGCCATCTCTCATGCCCCAAGGGGGTTGAGTTCCAACATCCTTAGCTCATAGATAAAGAAGTGTTGCTCCTAATTTCTTCTTACCAATCTAATTTAGTCAGAGTTCTGTGTGCCAGGGGACAGGAAAGGTCCAGAAATAATTGAATCTCTTATCCTGAGCGATGCAGGCCATGATCTCCTGCTTTTTCATTTTTACTTTTTTAAGTAATTCTGTAGGGATGACAGGGATGGTCTGAGACTGAACTTTGTGGATGCTTTCTTTTTCCTGTGTCTCTTCACAGGGTTCTTTATAACAAGACAAAGCAACCATCTTTTGGTCTCAAGTAGCCTCTGAAGTTGCCCTGGGAAAGCATGGAAGACAGTATCCAATAAAGTTCAGGGGAGACTTCCCTTTCCTTGTTTGGCACAATGAACTTGAGGTTTTAACATATTGGCTTGATAATGATGCTGATTATTAAGGTGTCAGACAGGGTCTCCCAGGCACATCAAGAGCGTCCTCAACTTAATGATACAAAAGCCTGCCAATGTTGATGTATTTTAATGCCCTAACGTTAAAGAATATTACATCCACTGGTGCTCTAAGCCATGAGCCAATGATGGAGGCTGCGTGGAGCATTTAGGAGGAGGCCAGGGGGAAATAGAAAGGGAACCTCTGTGAGAACACAACATCAACTTCCTGAACAAAGGGAAACAGACTCACGAGATCATAAAGCGGGCTCGAGGGTAATGGCCCCACTCCAGTAACTAAAAAGCAACACATCTGGTGAATTCTCATTTTTCTTTACTGGCAGTGGTTTTTGTGGGCCATATCCGTGGTGCGTAGGGGATCATGAGGTGCCAGAGATCTAACCTGGAGCTTCGACATGAAAAGCAGATGCTCCAGCCCATTGAATTATCTCTTCAGCCTTGCTGGCAATTTCCTCCTCTCACAGGGCAATGTGGTAACAGTAGGTACTTTTACTGCAGATTTATCTCTGATCCAAAGATAATGTAGGTGGAAAAGAAAAAAAGCACAACTTGGGAGCAACTGTGGACATTGTCTTCAAACCCCGTATGGTCAGAAAGAGGAATGTGAAGTCTTATTGACATACACCATAGAATTCAGGTTGAGATCTTTTGTGCTTAGAAACAGTGGATTTAGAGGAAATTCTGCTAGAAACCCATAAGTTGACTTTCAGAAAACTTGTCGGTGCATATATTGAAGCTCTTCAAAATACAGTTTTGAGAGAGTGAGAGAGTAAGAGAGAGTGAGAGAGCAAGAGAGAATGAGAGAGAGAGAGAGCAAGAGACAGAGTGTGTGCGTGTTTGTGTGCGTGTGTGAGAGAGAGAGAGAGAGAGAGAGAGCACTCAGTGGGATTCACACATGCTCTACATGAGGGAGGCTCGGGTTTGATCTTTGGCTCCATCTGGTACCCTGAGACCAACAGAGGTGATCCCCAAACAAAAAGAGTTTTAAATTTAGACATTATTCCAAAAAACCTAAAGAGGCACTGTCTTGTGGGAGGGGAGGTTGTCCATCACAAATATTTAATCAGCTTATATTAAGGAAGAACTGATGCAGGGGTGAAACTATACAGCCAAGGGGGAAATTAGCTTGTTTGCGGACATCATAGATGCTTGTTCTCAGAATGAACTAAACGCCTTTAAAAAAAAAAAACTAGAGAAAACCAAAACAATGACAAACTTCTCTTCCAGCCCTGTCTCAAGGGAAAATTAAGGTATAGTACTGTGCTCTCTCTCTGCTCTGTGGGTCAGAACCTCTGTGGGTCAGAACCTCTGTGGGTCAGAACCTCTGTGGGTCAGAACTGGTTTCTCAACAATCAAGAAAGGTAAAGTGCTGGAGTGAAGTGAAAAGTTCAAGATCCAGAGAAGTAAAGAGCATCATCAGTGATTCTAAGCCAGCTCCAGGGCTTTGGCCCACGAATGTATCCCAGGAGGGTGAGGGACTTGGCCTTGATGGTGAACTAGCCCCCAGCACCGTGTCCTGTGACCTGAGCTGGGAGAGCCACCAAGGCAGCCAAGAGGGGTATAAGCTCTTTGGGGGCCATGGCCAGTGTTTTCAGGGTTTGCTCTTGCAGTGCTTAGTTTTAATGAGCATGTCCTCTAGCCCCTCTGAGGGATCAGATGGGAGTCAACTGGGCTGCTTTTTCTTTCTTCATCTTCTCTCCTACTTGGTATCTCCTTCCAAATGACCAAATCCCAAACCTCTCTTTTCCTACCACCATCACCAGTTGTTCCATACCAGGTGTACCTGTTGTACTAACAGGCACATCAGCCAGTCTAACCTGTGTGTCTCTAGCAATGATTTGCTAACACCTATGAGTTTGTGATCTAGTCCAGTTGGTAATAAGGTGTCCAGGGTTTCTAACACCATGCCAAAAGTCAGATCAAAATGGATTAAAGATCTCAATATCAGACCTGAATCCATAAAGTATGTCAAGGAAAATAAAGGAAAAGCCCTCCAGACATTGAAGCTAAAGGCATCTTCAAAGATGAAATACCACTAACAAAGCAATCAGAAGCAAAGATAAACATATGGGACTACATGAAACTAAAAAAGTTTCTACACCTCAAAAGAAACGATGACCAAGATACAAAGACAGTTCACAGACTGGGAAAGAATATTCACCCAATACCCATCTGATAAGGGGTTAATATCCAGGATTTATCAGGTACTGGTAGAACTTTACAAGAAAAACAGCAACCCCATAAAAAAGTGGGGAGAAGAAATGAACAGAAACTTCCAAAAGGAAGAAATTCAAATGGCCAAAAGGCATATGAAGAAATGCTCATCATCACTAATCATCAGGGAGATGCAAATAAAAACAACAATGAGGTATCATCTCACACCACAGAGACTCGCACACATACAAAAGAGCAAGAACAACTGGTGCTGGCACGGATGGAGAGAAAGGGACTCTCATCTATTGTTGGTGGAATGTCGACTGGTACAGCCTTTTGGAAAACAATATGGACATTCCTCCAAACACTAGAAATTGAGTTCCAATTTGACCCAGCAATACCACTCCTGGGAATATACCCTGGGAGGTCAAAAGCACACAGCAGAAAAAACCATCTGTACTTCTATATTCATAGCAGCACTATTCACAATAGCCAGAATCTGGAAACAACCAGAGTGCCTGAGAATAGACGACTGGATAAAGAAACTTTGGTACATCTACACAATGGAATACTATGCAGCTGATAGGAAAAACGAAGTTATGAAATTTGCCTATAAATGGTTGGACATGAAGAGTATCATGCTGATTGAAATTAGCCAGAAGGAAAAGGACAGATATAGAATGGCTGCATTTATTTGTGGTATATAAAAAATAGCATGATAACAATATCCAAGGCCAGAAAAAACATGGATCAAGAGGTCTTGTCAGTGGGTGGAACCTATTGCAAGTGTGTGGGAGTCAGAGGTTAGGTAAGACAGAAGGAAACGAAACGCTGCTGGGGAAGCTGGAACTCCGCTTTCCCCAGGCTCAGCTGACCATGGGGCTCCCAGGAGGACAGATAGGTTTTGGGAGTGGGCCCATCTCTTCTGGGGGGTCCCGGAAGTAGCCAGATGAGACTTCGCCCATCCACACTAGCCGCCACCTTCGCTGTCCGGATGCTGGGATGCTACCTCAAGACCAGATTAACAGAGCAAAACCAGTTCGAGGCCCAGGTAGGCAGCTCCCAGAAGCGGGAATCACTGGGAATTCATCAGATGGAGTCAGGGGTCGGCCCTTCCCCCTCCATTTTGTCGAGCCTGGTGGCCCGCCCAGGAGCTGCCCCTGGGCGACCAGCCATAGCATTCAGCCTCAAACGTGGCTGGGGAAGCTGGAACTCTGCTTTCCCCAGGCTCAGCTGACCATGAGGCTCCAAGGAGGACAGATGGGTTTTGGGAGTGGGTCCATCACCTCTGGGGAGTCCCGGAAGCAGCCCGATGAGACTCGCCCACCACATTAACTACCACCTTTGCTGTCCAGATACTGACCATGAGGTCCATCAAACTAGTGTAAACAGTTATGTCCTTTAATGTACTACATTCTACGATGTGCAGGAAAGTTTGGCGGGAGGGAGAGATAGAGAGGAGAGGAAAGATACACAGAACCCGCCAAGTAGTTGAGGTGTGGGAGGGGGGGAGGGGTGGGGACATTGGTGATGGGAAATGGGTTCGGGTGGAGGGATGGGTGTTTGAACACTGTAAAACCAAAACTCTACATGAGCATCTTGCAATTGTATGTCTAAAAGTGGTGTAATAAAATTTGGGAAAAGAAAAAAAAAGACAGAAGGAAACAGTGTGCTAATAATTGTTGGAAATGATAATACCAACCTAGAACTGAGCTTTGAATGTAGACAAAGGATATACATGATAACCTCTAAATGTATGTATTGCAAGCCACAATGTGTAAGAGAGAGAGAGAGAGAGAGAGAGAGAGAGAGAGAGAGAGAGAGAGAGAGAGAGAGGAGGCAAAGTGCCTGCCATAGAGGCAGACTGGGGAGGGGGGGAAGGGAATTGGGGACATGGTGGGGGAAATGGGCACTAGTGGAGGGATGGATGCTGGAACACTGTATGACTGAAACCCAAACATGAACATCTTTGTAACTGTACATCCCACGGTGGTATAATAAAAAAATAAAAAATAAGGTGTCCAGCAGATTGCAAGTAATATAACGTTGAGAACCACTACTTCAAAAGACTAGTGGATGATACACAAGGACTTAGCCCTTTCTCCTACTGGATGTTAAATAAAAGCATAATAACCACCTTTGGCTGAAACGTACATAATACGAAAGTCACGCCTTGTAAACTCAGTTGTACAGCAATCCTACCTGCTGAACTGCTGATGAGTTAACAGCAAACCTTCCAGCCTGATGGGGAATCTCATATCGCAGCTTCGCAACCATGTTCTGAATTTTAAAATCCAGGAATCTGGCAGGGAAACCGAGCTTCTGTACCACACGGGCGTACTTCCTCGCTGCGAGTCGAGACTCCCTCTTCACTGGGGAGGAGCAGATGTGTTCAAAGCAATTTATTTCATTTTTGTTAGTTGTGGGGGGGTTCACAGTAAGCATTGATCTGGGGGAGTGGGATGGGTGGGAAAGACAGTTCCTCCCTACCTCTTGGCTCCTGTGCATACCATTTTCCCGAGCTAAATATAAGGGCTGTGGTCCTGGGCTCTCGGATCCTCATTATGACAGCAGCAAACCTCTATATACAGCCACCAAAAGGAAAATTAGCCTCTGCCTGGAGTTAGCTTTATTCTAATGGGAAAGCAGAACTGGGCAGGAAAACTTTTTTTATTATTTTTTAAAATTTTATTTATGGGGGATTACTCTTGGGAGTGCTCAGGGGATCATTTGTGGTGCTGGTGACTGAACCCAGGTCAGCTGCAAGTAAAGCAAGCACCTTACCTGCTGTGCTAGCTCTCTGGCCCATGAAAACATTTTTACCTGAAATTGGCTGTGAAAACTAAAATAGTCTTTTATTGTCTGTTTTTGGCCACACTCTGGCAAAGCTCAGGGCTTACTCCTGGCTGAGCTCAGAGATAACTCCTGGTACTGCTTAGTGACTATATTTGGTTCCAGAGATGGAAACACACAAGGCAAATACCCTACTCACTGTACTTTCTCTCTAGCATTCTGGGTATGTTATTTACTTATGTTTGGGGGTGACATCTGACTGAGTTCAGGGCTTACTTCTGACTCTGTGCTCAGGGATTATTCTGGGTGGGTATGTGTGGTGCTGGGACCTCACCTGGGTTGGCCTTGTGGAAGGCAAGCAGCTTCCCCCGGAACTATCACTCCACCCCCTCTGGTTACGTTCTTAAGGAAGCTTAGTCCACAGCCAGACTTTCTTTAGCTGTCAAATTCAGATTTGGACAGATCTCATACCATAAAGTAAATAAGATGAGAGAGCAGATGGTATTGCAAAATTTCAAAAACTTGATATACTGATTGCTTAGTAGTGTGCACAAGCATCGCTACAGCCATAGATTCTCCCTTTAGCCCTGTGTTTCTATCCTTGTCAGACTCTGCTACATAGAGACAGATGCTACCTTGCAAGTAACATTTAAATTCAGATGTCAGGGACCAGCTCAATGGAATGGAGGGCGGTCTTGCATGTGTGAGAGCCCAGTTTAGATCGCTGGCACCACATGTGCCCACATACAGCACCACTGATAGCCTCCAGCATTGCTGGCCTGAGCAACCCAAGGGGGCTCAGGATGCTTGACCAATTTTACCAAGAGGGGCCCCCAGAGCACAGCTCTGGAGAAGTGACCGCTCCTATTCCTCACCAATCCAAAATAAAAGTAAATTCAAATGTCTGAGCCGCTACCACAACCCAAAGACAAATCCTTTATATGAAAATAGTCAATGCTGGCAGGAACCTCAGGGCACCTAATAATATGGACCTTTTCTAATTCCCTGAGTTATTCACCGTCCAGGAGACTGACCTTTTCCTTCAGGGACCAGATCTTACTCATCTTTCACTCTGTACTCAGCTCTCCACATTGTTAAATGTTGATTCAGTGAACAAATCTACTTCCTAGGTAAATGGGCCAGGATACAAGCAAGAATGGATTTTATTGAACTTCGATGGGGAGGAAGAAATCTCTGGATATTGCAATAGTAAGTAGAGGCTTGGACTTTATACATTAAACAGTTAGCTGTCTCAGACTGTAAATTGACAAACTAATGTCAGTGAGGGTGAGACATTTAGGAAAATTTCATTTTCAGAGATCTTAATATATGTGCACAGGAAACTAGCACCCCACTGTCAGACTGAAAATAATTGTATTGAAAATCTCTTTTGAGTGACATGGAAAAGGTCTTAACTCTAGAAACTGCTAAATGACTTCTTTCATCCGGTTAATGATAATTTGTTTTGGAGCCACACCTGGATGTTCTCAGGGCTTACTCCTGGCGCTGTGCTCAGGGATCATTTTTGGTGGACTCGGGACCATGTGAGGTGCAGGGATCAAGCCTGAGTCTGCTATATTCAAGAGCCTGTTGTACTATTGTTCCTGCCTCAACAATGAGAACTTTTTTTACTTCAAAACACAGAACAAGGCAATTAACATTTTGAATTGCCAAAAGTTTTGGATTTTTTTTAAGTCAGGGGCCAGAGAGATGTATAGCAGGTGAGGCTATACTGCACTTGGGCTGACCCAAGTTTGATCCTTAATACCATTTGTGGTCTCCTAAGTACTGCCTGGTGTGATCCCAGAACACAGCTGGGAGAAAGCCCTCAAAAAACAAAAATGTCAGAGGTTAGGATTGTGGTCCAAGTTGTCGAGTTCAGGCCTTGCATGTGTGCGGCCCTGTGTTCAGTTTCTGCCCCCTAATTTGTACACACATACTTCACCCAGCACCCCTGAGTGTGGCCACCATAATAAAGCCAAATAAAAATGTCTTCATCATGATCATATGGAGCAAAAGATAACTTAAACAAGATTTAATTGCTGAAAGGAAAACTGAGAAATCTTACCTTTGGGTTATATTCTGCATTTTTTTGCATGCAAGGCTATTTTCTTCAGATCCAATTTACAGGCTAGGTTTACAGTGGAAACTATATTTCTGAAGAAGTAAATCAACTTAGAAAATGTTATAAGACATTAAAATGTAAAAGAATTAAAACTTACTAATTTTATATCATTCATTGTATATTAGCAATTTTCCTAATTATAAAATACCTGATAACATGATCCCTAGTAACAAGTTAAATCTCAAATGCTCGAGTAGCTTTTCTATAATATCCTGACTAGTTGAAAGTTAAAATTAAAAATGTTTTTAAATTTGGGAGCCATACACAGCTGTGCTCAGAGCTTACCCCTGTCTCTGTGCTCAGAGGTCTCTTCTGGAGGGAACTATATAAGGTCTATGTAGGGTCCTGGGTATTGAACCTGGTTGGCTGTAAGAGGCAAGCACCATACCTGTTGTACTATCACTCTGTCCTCCAAATTAAGAAAAAAAAAAGTCACTCTAATTTATAATAATTCATGGTTGAATTTCAGATGTACAGTTTTCCAGTGTTTCAATTCCAGTGGAATATAAAATATTAAATTTTAAATCTATTTTAAAACTATGCCTCAAAATAGCACAATTCCAAAGCTGCAATGGAATTAAAGTTTACATCTTTTTTTTCCATTTAGGGCCATATCCAGTAGTGCTCAGGACTTATAGACTCTGGGATCACTCCTTCAAGACTTGGGTGACTATATGGGTTGCTGGGAACTGAACCTGGGTCAGCTGCATACAAGGCAAATGCCTTACCTGCTGTACTATTACTTTAGCCCCTCAAGTTTACATCTTTATATACTGTCTGCCTGTCAGGTTCCAACAACAATTTTCTATTTTTTAAATTTTATTGAGTCACTATGCCATGGAGTTTGAAGGCTGTTCATAATCAGGTTTCAGTCACACTGTTCCAACTCTCATCCCTCCACCAGTGCATGTGTCCCACCACCAATATGCCCCTTTACCCTCCTGCCACCCTCCTACCCCTTCCCTCAGCCTGTCTCTACAGCAGGCACTTCCCTTCTCTCCCTCCCTTCCCTTCCCCTCCCTCCCTCGCTCCCCTTCCCCTCCCTCTCCTTTCTCTCCCCCTACTGGGCATTATGGTTTGCAATACAAATACTGAGAGATTACCATATTTGTTCTTTTACCTATTCTGCACAGAGTTCTTATACAATCCAATCACAATTTTCAACAACTAGAGTGCTTTATTATAAACAACACGCTCATTCACAAATGTATACATTCTTTTGGGTGATGGGGTTTGGCCCATGCCTGGTTATCTTCAGGGATCACTCCAGGCAGTGTTCAGGGGTCTCTATGACGTGTTATGAATTGAACCAGTCACAAGCAAGGCAAACACACCTTAACCCCTTTACTATCTCTGGAACAAACAAAAAGTTTAAACTCTGAGTCCCTCTCTTTAGAGAATCAAGAATTAGTGCTTTATAGTATGGAGAACTGAACTATCAAACTCAAAACCCATTAAGAACTGACCAGTGAAATTTGAAATTCTCTTCCCTACACTGTTCTCCTGAAATTTGTTACCATGTTCAGATATATAAACTGGGTACTCTTAAGTGCCACCCACTAAAACAAACCCCCAAAGCCTCCACTTACTGCAGTTGAGGCACCATTCCAGAGCATTCTGAAACAGCATACATGGGTGTCATGGGAGTTATGGATGTCAGAGGCAAAGAGCTTGGTGTCTCGGCAGAGAGAGGAACTGAGACTGCATCTCCAGGGCATTCAGGGCATTCATGGCAGTGGGAATCTGGCAAATGGCTGCTGGTTAAGCCCAAGCCCACAGACTGCTGGCCAGGTAATGGCGACCCCTTTGGCTGACTGCAGATGTTGCCATTTTCTTGAGTTTCATGCTTGCTTCTAATGCCAGTCTGGTCTCTGTTTTCTTGGGTAAGTTCATCTGGGAGGAAGCTAAGATCCATAGAGAAATCGCCAGTTGTTTCTTGGACTTCAAGACGTGAAATAAATCCAGTTTCTGGATTGGATGGGTGAGGTATGTAGATATCACATGGTACAAGTGGATGGAGCAGGGGTGACCCAGCAGGGGTGAGGTCATCCTAAGTCATTCGTAAGGACAAAGCACAAGAAACAGCGCAGCATGTCATGTCAGAGAGATATCGATTAGGCAGTTCACAGTAGCTGATGTTTCTGTCCTGCCTCTTTTCCACAAAGTAGCTTTAAAGGTTTATTCACGGGTCTCAGCACACTTAACAGAAGAACTTAAACACAGGAAAAATTTATAAAATGGGTTGTCTACTTTAGTTTCCTCCATTGTAAATTTCTACATTAAATCCAATTTTGTGGGGCTGGAGAGATAGTACAGGGGTTAATTTGCTTGCTTTTGCATGAATAAGTTTGATCCCCAGCTCTGCATGTGTTTCCCTAAGCATTTTCTGGAGCAATCCCTGAGCACAGAAGTAGGAGTAAGCCCTGAGAAACAGTAGGTGTGTCCCCCCAATCACCCAACCCCAACTTAAAAAAGAAATCTAACTTTGCAATAGAAGCAAATGCACAACTATGCTCTAAATTGTGAGCACTTTGGAGAGAGTGGAGTTTCTGTACTCATTTAATTCTTTATATACTTTCATTGACTTAATGTTCTTTAGGAGTTTAATATAAATTAAATTCATATAAAACACTAAATAAAATTTAAGATACAGACCTGAATGCTAATAAAGACCTCACTGAAGACCTTCTACTGTTCTTTCAAGTCAAAGGATCGAGGGCTAGAGAGATAGAACAGCAGGTAGGGCACTTGCCTTGCATGTGACCAAACTGGGTTCAATCCGTAGTACCCCATATAGTTCCCCAAACACTGCCAGGAGTGATCCCTGCACCCAGAGCAAGGTGTAATGCCTGAGTACTGCTGGGTGTGGTCCAAAAGCAAGAGAGAGAGAGAGAGAGAGAGAGAGAGAGAGAGAGAGAGAGAGAGGAGAGAGAGAGAGGAGAGAGAGAAGAAATCCTATTTAAACATTTTTACCAAAGGAAAAATGGTTATTGACATCTAAATGGCAAGAGTAGTTGGAATCAGTATCTTTTACTCCCAGTCCTGGAAAGACTGCTCAACCTCTATTGCTGTTAAAACAGTTGAGGAAACAGCTGAGGTCAGCTTCATGGACTAGTTATGGGAAAAATCTTTTGACATAGCTCTTCCCTCCTGCTTCACCCAAGTTGCCGGTCTACAGTCTAGATTCTGAATGCTGCTTATAGGATAATCTCATCCCTTCCAAGATCTTCTGGCAACTGTCACCAGAGTCCAGTGTCTCATGATTGTCAACCCTTGTAAGAGAATGGCTAGAGCCTACAGGGTTGTTCTGTTACAAGACCAGCAGGTGGCAGGAGTGAGTAATGGCTCAAGACAAACCTTCCACAAAGCAGCAACTACCTGAGATTTCAACCCTTTTGTGTGGTCCGGGGCACACACCCAGTGATGCTGTGGAATGGGGTTATCTGAGGTGCCAGTTGAGACTCTGTATGTAAAGTTTTCATTCCAATGTTTTTGTTTGTCTTGGGAATCACACCTGGTCGAGCTCAGGGGACCATATCAGGTGCTGGGGATTGAACCCAGGTCAGCAGCATGCAAGGTAAGTTTCCTACCTACTGTACTATCACTCTTGCCGCCCCATTCCAATCCTTTTTTTAAAAAAAGTCAGTGATTTAACAGAAGTTGGAGTCATCAACCATGAGCCATCCCTAATCCACTTATGCCTGATGACCCACGTTATTCCCTTGTGCCCTCTACCCATCCCTTCTGTCATCTTGAATCGTGTCTTTAGCCATTTCTTCCCATTCGAATAGTGTCATTAGCCATTTCCTCTCGTTCTCCCACCCACAGCTTGGACCTAAGGAAAGTGGGGAACAAAGGTGCTGATCACTCGCTGTGGCTTCCCAGCCTCTCAATCCCAGTTTACTCCAAGGCACCAACTGCTGCAGCAGCATGTCCCCTCCTTTTTGTCCCGTGAACAAGCACTCACATAAGCACTCGTAAGTTCAACAGGGAATTAAAGACAAAGCCACCAAAATAGCGAGGGGGCCTCTGGTGGCCATGCAGCCTCCTTAGCAGGGGCGCACCTGAGGGTGTGGCTTACCCTGGGAATTGCACTGAACCCTTGGCCTCACATCTGAAGAGGTTTTTTTACTTTTTCTTTCTTTCCTTTCCTCTTCCTTCCTCCCTCTCTCTTCCCTACACCCAGCAGTCCTCAGGAGTGCTCCTAGCTGTGCTTGGGGACCACATAGGATGCTGGGAATCAGACCCTGATCAGCTGCAAGCATGGCAAGCACCCTACCCTGTACTATCACTCCAGCCCATGATACTTTCTGTTCAGTTATTTTTGCTTTGCCTTCAATTCTTCTGTCCCAGAATTTCCCCATGTTGGCTGATTCTTCTTTGTTCTGTCCAGTGCTTGTCTGACTACTGCAGAACGAACCGTTATCTGTTAGAAATGCTCCCTCCTCCCACCTCTCTCAATTTCTTGGGTTTTTTAAATCACACTTGATGTAAAAATTTGCAAATGAAAATACCATCACAAACTGGAATGGAGGCATCGCTCAAGGGGCTGGTGTCTGTCCCTGGGAAGCTCTTACCACATGGTCCCCTGAGCACCACTAGACACTATCCCTGAGCAACAAAGAAGTAGTTCCCAAAACTATGGTGACGCCCAAAAGCAAACAATGACATTGAAAGAGGTCACAGGTGTCTGTAGTTCATGCTTTGCTCCCCCGCCCCAACCCCTGCTCCTCCCCCCCACACACACACACACCTGTAGTCACCAGAGATGCTTTTTTTAGGGGAGCTGAACCTAGATTTGCTCAAGACTTACTCACTGTGGGCTCAGGGGACCATAAGAGGAGTTAGGGAGCCAACCTGGGTCGAGCATGTGCAAAGTAAGTACTTCACCCACCATACTATCTCTCCAGTTCTGAGATCCTTTTCTTTTTGGGTGGTTGGAGGAAAGCACACCTGGCAACACTCAAGGATCACTCCTGGTAAGCTGAGGGGACAATACGGCATGTCAGGGATCAAACCTGGGATGGCTGCATGTGAGGCAAGTGCATCTCTTACCTTTCTGTGTATCTCTAGCCCACTCTTACATCTTTTGAAGCCTTGTTGTTGGCATCAAAGGCTGCCACCCCTTAAAAAGTGCAGAATCTGTGCCCATGAGTAGCCAGTGTGCACTTAACAGAAGTGGCAAGGCTGAGGCACTTGGTTGGGTGCTGCATGGAAGGCTAAGTGGCATCTGGGGTGAGGCTCTGAAGTTGTGCTTGATCAGGCATAAGTTCTGGCACTGGCAACTATTTATTTTATTTTTAAAATTTTGCATCACACCTGGTATTGCATTCAGGAATTGCTCCTGGTGATGCTCGGGCACCATATGGGATACTGGGGATTGAACCCTTGTCAGCCACATGCAAGAAAAATGACCTACCTCTCTGTACTATTGCTCCAGCCCTCTGGCTGGCAACTTCAGCACAACTTATTCACCCTGGGTGCATCTGTTGGAGTCACTCCCACCAATGCTCAGGGGCTGGGGTGTAGGTTGGTTGTTGGTTGTGATCGGGTCCCCTGCAGGCACTCAGAGCACCAAACTTTGTTTTCACCTGGATAGTCAGGTCTATCTCTTAAGGTCGCAAGATTTTTTATGAGACAGTGAAGACAAAGCTTTTAGGGCACAGGACTTGGAGCTCAACAATAGGATGGGACACGGGCTCGAGGGCTGGGATTTGGTAGCAGTTTCCAGGCTCACCTGGTCGGTGCACTGGTCCAGGTAGAGCTCCAGGTATGTCTTATTCTCCGCTTCCATGGACCAAGTCCACTGTTTGGGGGCGGAGTAGGACAGGGGAGGGTTGAGCTGAGCTTCAGAGAAGCCAGACTGGGTGCCCTGGGAGCAGGAATCCATTTATCAGCTCCGCAGCACGTGGTAGGGTGGGGGTGGTGATGGAAGCAGGGCAGGTGCGTGGATGAGAGCCGACCTAGGCAGCCACTGGGTTCCTACCTCCCCCGTGGGAGGGAGGAACATCGCCCCATCATGCCTGCAGGTGATGCAGATGAGGTGATGAGCCAGGGGCTGTGTGTGCAGGACAGAGGGCGCCAGCTCTGCTCGCAACCCACCTGCTGCTAGAAGCAGAAGCGAGCCCGAGTCAGGGAGCAGAGCAAGGAGGCAGGACGAAGGAGGGTACTTCGTCCTTGGTGCAATCATGGGGGGTTTGGATGTATAGAAATACAACCATTGTGAGAAGATAGAAGATTACTAAAAAGCGAGTTCCTCCCCCAACTTCCCTGAGTGGGGTGGAATTTAAGGTCCCCTACCTAGTCAGGGGCAGTCCTTTAGGTTCTGATTACTTCTCATCTACAAATCCTAGTGCTTTTCTTTCATCCCAGAAAATTCAACTTGAAGTCACTTTTTAAATACTTTTTTGGCTTTTTGGGTCACACACACAGCAATGCTCAAGGGTTAATCCTGGATCCTGGCATGCCCTCAGGAATTAGTCTGGAGCTGCTTGGGAACCATATGGGATGCCAGAGATTGAACCTGGGTCAGCCACATGCAAGGCAAACGCCCTCCCCATGTACTAGCCCCTTCAGCTCCCATGAGGCTACTTTAAAATGGCTTCAGGGGCTGGAGAGATGGTACAGATGTAAGGTGCTTGCTTTGCACCCCACTGACCTTAGTTCCACCCCCAACACCCAGTATGGTCCCTTAAGCAATGCCAAGAGTGATTGCCTGAGCACAGCTGGGTGTGTCCCCCAAAACAAACAAAAACGTCTTGCTGCCTTCTAGGTGGAGGTGCCTCAAGAAGATAGTGCAGAAGCAGATACTCAATTTTCTCTTTCTTGAAATTGATATTCTAATTTAAATGCCCCTGACTTCCTGAGAACTTCAACGTGCAGGACAGTTCTGTAACTGTAATCGACACTGCCTGTGCAGGAGGTTCCATGATGTGCAGTGAGGCACACACACGTCTTTCGGACGCACTCTCTGAAAGCAGGAGTTTTGACGGCTAGTGCTTGTGTTCTGTAGTAAACTCACAGATATCAGTGCTCCTTGATCGGTGAAACTGGCACAGCTGAATCTGTCTCAGGACGGAGTGCGGGAAACTCATGATGGTGAGTGATCGCTCATAGCAGCAGAGCACAGTAGAGGATCTGTTCTTGTTGCGGTGTTTGCAGATGGTACCTGGCTGCTGGAGGGTTGTGCCCAGGGTGCTAGCAGTGCCAGGGAACTAACTCAGGGCCTTACATGCAAGACATGCTTCATTGTTCAGATCACATATTCCCCAGCCCAGAATTTTTTATATGGGGTCCATACTCAGTGGTGCTGGTGGTAGTGGGTGTAGGGGCACGCACGCCTGTGCCTGCTCCCAGGGCAGTGTGGGGTTGGCATGTGTTGTTCAGGCAGGTAGTGAAATGCCCCACCTTCACAGTAGCTGAAGCCATTGGGGCCACACCCTGCAGTATTGGAGGCACATTTTTGCTGGGTGTCAAACTCAAATATGCAAACAAATACCCTTCCAATTAGGCCACCTCCCTGACCTCTCTGATGTTCTTCAGATTATAGTAAACGGGCCAGAGAGATAGTATAGTGGGTAGGGTGCTTACTTTTTTTTTTTTGGGTCACACCTAGCAATGCTGGGTAGGGGTTATACCTGGCTCTGAACTCAGGAATTACTCCTGGCAGTGCTCAGGGGGCCATATGGGATGCTAGAGATGAGCCCAGGTCAGCTGCATGCAAGGCAAACGCCCCTACTTGTTGTACTGTCGCTTCAGCCCTGAGTGCTTGCTTTTTTACACAGCC
Source organism: Cryptotis parvus (assembly GCA_021461705.1). NCBI lineage: Eukaryota > Metazoa > Chordata > Mammalia > Eulipotyphla > Soricidae > Cryptotis > Cryptotis parvus. The sequence goes on along the minus strand of JAJIBD010010355.1, from coordinate 43,756 downwards.
AGCCTGGGTTTATTCCCCAGCATCCTATATGGTACCCTGAACTCCACCAGGAGTGATCGCTGAGCACCGCTGGGTGTGTCTCCCCAAGAATACCCCAAATAATTTAAATGCAGATCTAATTAAGTTCCCAAATCAGTAGACTTAAAGTAGGAGAGACAAATTCAGGGTGAGCCTGGGTTAATCAGGTGATCCCATGAAGCATGAAGGGCCTGAGCACTTCTTGGGAAGCAGAATCAAAGCAGGAGAAAGATTCTGCAAGAAAGAGATTCTCCAGAGCTGTCTTCTGATATGGCTGGAGCCATAGTGAAAAGAAGATAGATTTTTTTTTTTTTTTTGCTTTTTGGGTCACACCCAGCAATACTCAGGGGTTACTCCTCCTGGCTCTGCACTCAAAATTACTTTTGGTGATGCTCAGGGGACCATATGGGATGCTGGGGATCAAACCTGTATTGGCCGTATGCAAGGCAAATGCCCTCCCTGCTGTACTAATGCTCCAGCCCCAAGATAGGTCATTTTCAAGGAGCAGTAAGTGGCCCACATTTTACAATATGCAAGGAAATAGAGATAATTGCCGGTCCTATAATTGCAAGGAACTGAAGTGGGCCACACCACAGGTGAGCTTGGAAGGCGAGTTCCCAGGAAGGAATTCCCAGAGCCCCCAGAAAGGAATTCAGCCTGGTAAGTCCTGAGAATGCAATTCTGTAATGTTCTACTCCAACTTCTAACGTAGGGAATTGGGTGTTTGTGAATAGGCTTATTATTGTTTTTAAGCTGCTGAACTTCTAGTAGTTTGCTCCTTTGAAATAGAAAAGGGAAAAATAGGTCTGCTTAGCACTCAGAAAAATGTACTGGCCCTTTGAAAGCTCTTTGACCTTAGACACTGAGCCTCTCCTTGCTGCTCTGTGACCGTGAAAAGCTCTAGCAAGAAAATTGTAGTCTCAATGTTAGAGAAAATATTAGGAGCATTGTTTCACCAGGGGGCGCCTGTTCCCCTTTCTGAAGGGAGTTTTTTTTTTTTCTGGTTTGAGGTGAAAAATAGTTTTCGGGACCAGAGCTCAAGAGACTGTGCATTTTTTAACCATTAAAATAAAACGTGACTCCTATGATAGAACTGCCAGTAGGTACTTCTAAAAATAAAAAGCATTGGCTGCTGTACCAGTTGATACACACACACACACATATTTACAGACTCAATTTTACAGTGCTTAAACCAACAGAAAGTGCTTGTAGAGTGATCCACATAGACCCAAGCTTGATGGGTTCTTGATTCCAGGGCAATTTTGCTGCCTGGAAAAAACTGAAGAGCAAGGCTTTGCATAAATATGGTTAGGAGGCTTCTTGAGGTGGTGTGAGGAGAGAACATATTTTATTCAGGTGGTGATTATGCTACACACCACCAGCTCTCTCCCTTAGGAGTATGGGGGTATTTATTATGATTAATCTTGGCATCGAGCTGTTGGAGTCCTCTGCACACAAGAATATAAACACAAGAATACCGAGGTGGCCTTGTCTAAATCAAAATCTAATGATCTTTGGGGCGGGAGTGATAGTGCGGTGGGTTGGATACAGGGTTTTTGCCTTGCACATGGCAAACCTAGGTTATATCCCTTGCATACCGTATGGGGCTCCGCACACCACCAGGAGTAATTCCTGAGTAACCCCTGAGCATTGCTGGGTATGACCCAAAATAAAAACAAAACAAAGCAAACCCCAAATACAATGATGCAGGAAGAAGCCTGTGTAAGCACTTAATCCGGGCAGTGCTGGCGCACTTTCCAAACCCCCTTGACCGCCAGGCCAGGGCTTTCCAGCTCAGCTGGTGGACCTTTCTTTGGGGAGTGTGGAAGATCTTTTTTATATCTCTCTCCTCCCCCACCCACTGTTCTCTTTTCTCTCTGCATGTGTTTGTTGTGGCACTACAACACACAATGTGCCACACAATCCGGGTGTGGTGCTTGCCAGAGCAGCATTCCTTCAGAGGTGGTACTTGCAGATTTCTTGGCTATAGTGTTCACGGGGGTTCACTGCAGTGCTCACACATGCTGGCCACAGGGATTGCAGCTCTTTTTAGTTGCAGTGCCCACAGAGGATGTCACCTTTAAGGAGTGGTGCAAGCACGGCCCTGGCTGCAGTGCGGCCAGAAAGTGCTTTTGGCTGAGTCAGCAATTGCAGTCAACAAGAGCTGCTGGTTGTAAGCAGTCGAGTTGCCAGGATTGCGGCTGGTGCAGGCAGAGGGGCCCAGGATTGACTTCAGCTTGGGGGTCTGACACTTGCAGGGCAGGTGTGTCAGTCACCTTACTCCCTCCCGGAGAAAATCCTGATTGGAGTCAGAATGGACCATCGTTCCTCCTGCCCAGCTCTGCTCTGCATTGTTCTCAAGTGGTTCTGGCTGCAGGAATCAAGTTTCTGCTCTTGGGGCTGGAGAGAGAGGCCAGCAGGTAATGCAGTCCTACCTGACGTGCAGCTGAGCTCAATACTGACATCCCATCTGTTTCCCCAAGCCTCTCCAGGAGTAATTACTGAGTGCAGAGGCAGGAGTAAACCGTGACCACCAGCAGGCATGGCCCAAAACAAACAAACAAAACACAGCTCTCAGAGTTGGAGAGGTAGTACAGCAGGAAGGGCACTTGCCTTGCACACAGCGGACTAGGGTTTAATCCCTGGCCCCCAGACAGTCTCCTGAGCACCACGAGGAATGATCCCTGTAGAGCCGGAGTAAGTCCTGAGCACAAGCAAGCGTGGTGCAAAACAAACTAACACAATTCTAACTCTATGTTCTTTTTGCTTCGGAAAAATTTAACTGTAAGATGAATTTAAATCCCGCAAGTCCGTATTTTTCTTTCTTTCTCTTTTTTTTTTTTTTTGGGTTAGACCCAGCAATGCTCAGGGATTACTCCTGGCTCTACATTCAGGAATTATTCCTGGTGGTGCTCAGGGGATCATATGGGATGCCAGGGATGGAACCCAGGATGGCCACGTGCAAGACAAATGCCCCACCTGCTGTACTATCTCTCCAGCCCCCATATTAATTTCTCTCTGTAGGAGCTCTCTCATCAGAGGTCAAGAGTCAAGAATACATTGTTCTTTGCAGTCCTGACCCAGCAGAAGGCAGTTGATGTGTCAGAAATACTACCAGTGAACATAAGCTTGGCAGTTGTTAGCTGGAAACAAAAGTGACTCCTCTCGTGCTGATCCTAGACAGGAGACAGCTCTGTTTCCTGGACACATCTAGGGGCATCTGCTCCCAGATGGCTGCTCCCTGCCACACAGAGATTGGGGTTTACTTGAGAAAGCACCATGCAGGAGCCGTCTCTGCGCCTTCTCACTGAACTTGGTTCACACCTTGCTAAAATATGCATCTTTGTACTTGCCTGCGCTTGCATGCTATCTAGCATCAGGCTTGGAATGACTCCCCAAAACCATCTCCCCGCCCCAGGAATGAACATTGAGGAAAAGTGTTTCTGGTAGACCTTTTCTGGAAAATCAAGACACATTGGCACTTATTACACAAAACCCACTGAACTGCCCTACTCGTTCTACCGGGACATGTAGAAGGAGGGCCCTTCTTTATTGTCTGCTTCGCCTCCAAGAGGACCTGCGGCTTCTGGGAGAGAGGAGCAGCTTGTCCCTCTGTGAGGTTCTTTTGGAAGGAGGCAAAGAATAGCACTGTGCTTAAGGGTCCCAGTCTGAATTAGAAATTAGTTTGATTTGTGCCTAACTGCACCCAAAGATATGACTTTATCTGTTTATTTATTTAGGTTTGGGGCCACACCTGCTGGTGCTCGGTACTTAATCCTGACTGCGCTCAGGGATCGCTCCTGGCAGGGGACCCGTGGGATGCCATGAATTGAACTTGGGTCTGCCGCATGCAAGGCAAGTGCTTTTCCTGTTTCACTAGCTCCCCAACCCTGATAGTGATCATTTCTTAATAAAACTTCAGGGTGTTATAAAAGAAAAGGCAGAACCATGCCCAAGTCCTGAGTCTGTAGAAGGCAGTCTCCAGAGTAGCTGTGGGATTACGTGTGTGAGTGGAAAGGCACCAGCAGCATCACCGAAGTCTGCCACGGCTCCTGCGAAGAGCCCCGGAGACGCACTGCTTTGGGTGCTGGCCAGAGGCTGAGGTGAGTCAGAACACCTACCCAGTTCCGGAGAAAGGATCCTGAGGGGCCACTGAGTCACTCTTCCCTTAAACTGAGAGCCAGCCCCTCCCAGCTCTTTTCCCCTTTCTATTTCAGAGTCAAGAGCTAAGAGGTACAATGGGAATAATGTAATCACTACGACAGCAAACCAGTGCACAATGTTCTTTATGGAAACAGGTTCTCTTTTTGAACTTGCTCCCCTGACTCAGAGGGACTGCTGCTTGTGCTTCACTGTCCAGCTTGCGCTTCCCAGAAACCACAGGGAAGGGTTGCTGGCAAGAATGTTTTAGTGTGAACAAGAAAGGGCGCTCAACCTTTAGAGGAACTCCTGAGCCCCGCCTCTGCTGCGGGAAGGTGGGGCAGAGGGTCCACTCTTCCTGACCTTTCCAAGTACGTCCCTTCTTTAATGAGTTTTTGTTTGTTTTTAGGCTACATCTGGTGGTTCTTAGGAATGACTCATTTCATGATCCTTGGGTTTCACTCAAATCCAGAGAGACACCCCCCAAACTTCTGTATTTATCCCTTTCAGTTCTTGACATGAGCTGCTGTTTCCCAGAAATATACACAGACCGGTTGTTGCCAGACTGTTTGAAAGGGGTGTGAGAGAATGGCAGGCTTTGAATATCAGGGTGGTCCATCTAGATTTTTGTTGGTGAGCATGGAGCAGCTGCGTTGGTATTCAGAAACTGAAGGTGTCTTTGGGCTGTATGAGGGTCATTCAGAAAACTGGGCCCGAGGGGTATGGTAGCGGGATGAAGGAAAGGACAAACTGCAGGAGCTTGCTGTCCAGTCTGCTGGAGGCGTAGCCCCGCTTCTGTTTTACCTGGGCTGTAACATGTGTCTTGGGTTTCTGGGCATCAGAACTCCCACTTTTCCAATGAGTAATTACAGGTTTTTGACTGCCTGTCAAGATAAATTATTGACTTCTTCAGCTTTCTGTCACTGCAGTGTTGTACATTAACTTTTCCTGAACCATAGGGAGTTGGTATTGCCTTCTTTGTTGGTTGCTTCTTTAGCCCTTGTATTGCCTAAATGAATGTCCCTTTGGGACATTGTTTGCATTCTCCACCTTTGGGGGCTCCCATTCTGCTGAGCTGGTGGTAGAAGGTGGAGCACTGGCCTCAATGGAACATTCTGTTCAAGTCTGCATCTTCACCTTAGATTCTGAGCATGACTAAGGTAGCATTCAGAGCTGTGACACAGGAATCAGACACATCTTTGAAAGCCATGTCAGAAGTCGGGCATGGCCCATGCCCTGGAGACCTTTAGTGTGGTGACATTCTAGTTAGATCCTCTTAAGCACACACATCCTTTTGCTCTGGCTTTACAAAATTAGCCTTGTAGGAGGAAGAGATGGGAACCCAGTATGCAGTGAGCATTTAGTGCCAGGAATCGTGTAAGATGCTTTGCATGTGTTATCTCCTTTCATCTTCATGTCAGAGAATGAGGCAGGTGTGCTGTCGGTTTACAGAGGAGGAAATGGTAGCACGAGCAATGAGGTCACGCAGTGTGTGGTACTTCTAGGATTGCCAGTCTGGGACTTCCCAGATACTACAGAATCCTCTGCAGTCCACACAAGTGGTTCTGTTTCAACAGTGCTGCAAATGTGGAATTTAGCTTTGGGCAGAATTTGCATGCTGGCATTTGACTTTGTGCTATGGTTTTTGTACCATTATTTCTCCCATTTCACCTTGAGCTCAGTCAGTTGATTGGACCTCTTGGGTAAGAATCTAGCAATTCTTAGGTATTAGTTTCAAGAATGCTTGGGAAATTTCCAGGTTGATTAACTTGTGCTGTTTCCCAAAGGTGTGCATTAGCCTCACTCTGCACCTTTCCGCTCTCTGCATCCTCAAGATGAGTTGTATTGGAAAGAATTAAATGAATCTTTTGAGGGAATGTTGACTGTTTGGGAAAAGGAAATGGCAGATAGGATGTCATAGGTGGGTCTTTCTGCAAAGTCTCTAGCATTACGGTCTGTAGCATTAGGGCCTTTGTTCTTATACTCTATTTTCAAACACTAACCCGTATCCCAGTACCCCTAGCAGCCTTATTTCCTGCTGTTTCTGTCCCATCTTCCTCCAGCTCAAACCCACAATGCACGTCTCCCTTCAGGCTCTAACTCTAATCCTAAACTATATTTGGGGCTTGGCCCCAATTTACACTCCACACCCCCATATTCCTCTCCTCATTGGCTTTCTTTTCTTGAGTTTCTGCAGACAGTTTGCTTACATAGTCTCTTGGCAGGTGCTCTCTTTGATTCTGGGTCTGTGCATTATCTCTTCAATTGATTGTAGCCTCTTGGAGTAAGGGAGTGTGGTCTTCCCTTTGGCCCTGTGGTGCCTGGCAGAGTATTGTGGTACAAGGAGAGCTTCAGTAATTGATTGAGCCTGCAAATTGCAGATCCATTTCTACAACAGACCATCTTGCAAACTCTACAGTGCTTTTCCCAGTGGGTACAGAATAAAATACAAATCCCTGAGCCTAGATGAGAAAAAAAAGATGTCAAGTAAACAAACAATAATTAAAGCCTTCCTTAAGTTTCTAGGGGCAGGAGAGATAGTACAATGGGCAGGGTTCTTGCCTTGGCCTTTGCCCCATCAGGAGTGATTTCTGGATGCAGAGTCAGGAATTAACCCATGAGCAAATCTGGATGTGACCCCCTTTAGCAGCCCCCCCAAACAAATCCCACATGAAACACCCTTCTCATGTTTCTAAACTGCACTTTTAGGCTCTGAAAGAACACTAGCTTCTTACTGCTCCTAGAGTTGCCCCAACTGGGGACATTCTCGCGGCCTGTATGGATCATCTTCCTGGGCTTCAGACACCGTCATTGTGGGGAACTCTCCTTGATCTTGAGACACAGCTGTTTGCTTTCAGAATACCCTTCCATGTCACTTTGTTCATTGTGGGCTGTGTTGTATTTAACCTCGTCCTCTATGGCATAGTCAAACTTCCTTTTAGGATTGCACACCCCTTTGCAGAGTGGAAGGCTGTGGGTTCAGCAACCCTGGCTGTGCTCAGTATAATTCCTGTCTGATAGGAATCAGCAGCAGCTGTGAACGCCTGAGTAGCAGTTGGCTTGTAGGACAGCTAAGAGGGGGAGTGGCAGAGGGACTGCACTTGCTCCTTCCCTCTCCCCACGCCCCTCCTTGGTGACAGACTCTGCGCTCTCGGGTTTTTGTCTCTGGGTGCTCAGCTGGTCTTTCTTAGCAACCTGTCTCTGCTGTGTGGAAATGGATATTATCGATGATTCAAGGGCACACATTAGAGGCAGGCCAGGGCCCTCTGTCTTATGACTCAGCCAGACATCAAAGCAGTTTTTCCTCCCCTTCCCGCCCAAAGCCCTCAAAGCAGCAGACTCATTATCATTGCACAGAAGATAATGAGCAGGAGGCCAAAGTCAGGGCTGCCTGCATTATTGCAGGGGCGATATTTTTTCAGATTGGTGCAATGAGCCATTTTTGCAGTCAGTTATGACTTATATAGACCACTCACTCACCGTGAACCAGACTTCCTCACCTGACATCACTTGCTTAGTTCATCTATTCCTTTATGATGAAGTAAAGTTTGCCACAAATCCTCTCCCCTCATATAGTCAGTAACTCAGTTATAATTCAAATCTCTGTGAATTTATACTGGGGGACATTTGGAAGGGGCCTATTTTCCATTCTGTCTGCCACTGTCGTCTTCCTTGCTCTGTTGCCTTATGCGGGACTTCTTTATTATACTGTGTCGGGGCCAGAGGGACAGTATAGCGGGTAGGATGTATGTGGCCAACCCATGTTCAATCCCGGCATCCCATATTGTCTCCCAAGCACTGCCGGGAGTAGTTTCTAAGTGCAAAGCCAGGAGTAAATCCTCTCTGCCTAGAGAAACTTGTTCATGGCTCTGTGATGCAGACAAAGATTTAGGCAATGGAAAAAGTGTGTGTGTGTGTGTGTGTGTGTGTGTGTGTGTATGTAGAAGTACTACACTACAAAAATAGAAGGGCAAAATACTTCAACTGCATGTTTAACCATCTCACTTTTTTATAGCTTTTTGATGGTTTCTCTGTTTGGGTCAAGGATCAAACCCAGGGCCTCAAATATTTGAATATGCACTCTATAGCTGAGCCTAATTCCTGACTTCATCTTTCTTTGCAAAGATCCACTCTTCAGGAAACTTCCTGAGTTATCTCTTCCAGGTTTCCTCCACTAGCCTCTTGCCTGGATACCTATGAGCCTCTTCCCTGCTTTAGACTCATTCTACTCCATACATTCTTATGCAGTTATGATGAAAACACCTCTTTTATTTACTCAGAAAACAATTCATACAGAGTCACCCTAATAACTTAAAGGTGGGGCCGGAGCTATAGTACAGCGGGTAGGGTGTTTGTCTTGCACGTGGCTGACCCAGGTTCGATCCCTGGCATCCTATACGGTTCCCTGAGAACTGCCAGGAGTAATTCCTGAGTGAAGAGCCAGGAGTAATCCCTGAACATTGCCAGGTGTGACCCAAAAAGCAAAATAATAACAATAATAATAACTTGAAGGTGTTCATCTTTCAGTAAAGTTATTTCTGATAGGTCTGTGTTAGAGAAGGACTTAACTGGGAGAAACTTTTTCTTCTCTTATCAGTGACTAAGAATAAAACAATTGCTTACATATTTTGTTGAACTCATTTGTTCATTTAAGGGTTTATTAAATATGAATGCCTACTTGGGACCACAGAGATCCTACAGGGCTTAATTTACCTTACATGTGACCAACCCTGTTTGATCCCTGGCATTCCTTATGTGACGAATCCTTTGAGCATCAGGAATAACTCCTGAGCATAGTCAGTCATGGTCTGCCCCTTCTACCATGTCTATATACGTGTTTGTGTTTTTCTTTCTGGACCATACCCATCTGTGGTCATGGCTCACTCCTGACGCTGCATTCAGAGATCCTCCTGACCAGCGTGGGGACCTCATGTGGTCAGTTCCTGCAAGACAAGTGCCTTACCCGTACTATTTCTCTGTTATGCAAATACCTATTTATTTGATGAAGGCCGTAAATCATTAAAAATTAATGTAAACAAGCATGAAAAAGGGCACGAGGTTTACATGAATGGTTGAGAAGAGATAGTAGCCTGATGAAGAAGTTACTATTGGAAGAAATTGGATTATATGGACAAAATTTAGAGATAAGGTAGTGATTACATTGTTCTTCAACTTAAGCATCCATTTGAATTTTGAACTGACAGAAAAATGATATGAATGGAATATTTTGTAGGAAACATGTGCTCAATAGTTAGTTTTCTAAAGAAAGCCTAACCAAGTGCCCACACAAGTTAGATGATTTTTTCCAAAATATAAAAATATTTATACATGAACAGTATTACCCTTTACACCTACAGGAGAGGGTTGAAGAAATGCCGTGGTATAAATCAACAAGACTCATTTGAGAAAATAAGGACTTTGAAAGGGGAAAAGTAGTGCCTACTGGATAGTCTGAAAAAAACAAACAAAGCAGAAATGATAAATCAGGTTGTACCTTATGGGCCAGAGATAAATGTGGCACCTTTTCTTCTGGGCAAAAAAGAACGCAGCTTCCACTGCCTCAGGTGAGTGGCAGGAAGGAGACTGGGGACATTGGTGGTGGGAAATGTACACTGGTGGAGGGATGGGTGTTGGTACAATGTATGACTGAAACCCGATCATGAACAGCCTTGTAACTGTGTTTATCATAGTGATTAAAAAAAAAAGAAAGAAAAGAAAAAGAAAAGGAACATGGCTTGAAACCGCTATAAGTAAAGACATTCTCCTAAGCCCGTTAGGCAGAAGTGCTGACACCACTTTGTCGTCATTGTTGGAGACATTCTAAGGAGGAAGTTGTATGAATCTGGTGATGACTTCTGTTCTGTTCATTAACTGTTCAGTTTTGGGAAATCAGTAGAGAGTGGAGAATGGTATTTCTATAGCAGTCAGCATCATCTGCATTACGCTGTAATAAAAACCTTCCCCAAATCATGGAATTTCTGGCTCAAGCCTTGTGTGCTCTTTCAGGATTAGCTGGAGTTCCTCTCTGAATCACTTTCATTTATGGATCAAGGCTGACAGAGCCACTCCTATCTGGAATGCAGTCATTGTTGGGGCAGGAGGAAACAGGTCAGAGTGATCCCGGCAGTGAAGTAAGATTTCTGCCTATGAGTACCTCAGGTCACCTCCATTCACATTTCATTGACTAAGCCTAATGCCAATGAAGTGGCTGAGAATGGTCCTCCTTTACAGTGCATGGCAAAATCATAAATTCTGTTTATATCAGATAGCTTTTGGAGGGGTCATGTCTGATGTTGTTAGGGACTATTAGCAGTACAGTGCTCAGGGGTCATTCCCAGGGTGCTCAGTGAACCTTGTAGTACCAGGAATTAAACTCAGGGCTCTTGAGGCAAAGAATGTCTCCACCCTTTTGAGCAATCTCCCCAATTCTTCAGACAGTTAAGTTTTAAAATTATGATTAAATATATAAGAAATGAAGTGAAAGACACCAAAGACCTTTTCTGTTTACTAAACTTTAAAGCTATTTTCAATTTTTTCAGGAGGCTTAATGATTTAGAACAGAAATATACACTTAATATATTTAGCATCAGAACTTTTCTTATTCACTGTCTTTTCTGTAGCTGGGGTGTAATTTTAGGTCTAATGGAAGATTATATAGTGACAAAATTGAGGTATAGTAATACAGATTAAGATTGTAATCTTAAAGGTTAAATTTTAACTTTATTCAGCACAACAGTGTTGTCCTTTATTTACTTTCAGAGAAGAACAGATACACCTAGCATTAACCAGACCCTTTTTGATCTTTTAATAGTGTATAAGCATATATACATATTTGGAGGGTGGGAAGGTCTAGGTTAAAAAAAATAAATAAAATAAACATTTTTACATATTTAACAAGAAATGAATCTATTGATATTGAAATATTAAGCCAGATATAAAAATTAATATCCTATGCTGATAATTCTTTGATTCATTCCAGTAGTTTAAGAGTTACAGCATGTGACAAGCAGAGTTGCTAAAAGATGTTCAGCATAACACTGGCTCAGAAAAATGTTAATTGCTGTTATGCAAAAAAAGGGGTTAGTAATTCAAGGATGCAGGAAGTGCTTGATTAAACACAGTAGCATAGTTCATGTAATGCAAGATGTCTCAGACTCTGAACGAAGCATTCTCAGTGAAGTGCCATTTACCTAGCAATTTTCTTTAGAGAATTCTTGGAGAAGTGCTGATACAGCTTTTGACCATTGCAACCATTTTCCAACTTCACTGGAATTCCAGGCCTTGGTGCCTTCATGTATTTCTAATCTATCAGGCTTTTGCTGTCTTTAGTTCCTCCTTATCCATCTTAGACAGAATGATTTTTTTTTGTTACAAGCTTAGGCATTATATAACCCCTCATCATTTTATTGTTCCTACTTGGAACAATAAACAATTAATAGTTGAATATAACTTTCTGTTTCTTTTGAATCCCACCAGAAAAAGTCATATAATTGTTCACTTCAAACAGGTCATTCATACCTGACAATCTGATGATATATTTTCTGTTAAGTTTACTGCGAATCCTGACTCTGTCTGACTCTTCCAGTCCTTTCCTACTTTCTGGATTCTATAGCCACCGCCCTTAACTCCCTAGCCCTCCCACCCAGTACCTCTACCAAGGAAGGTTGTGTCTGATTTTTCAGTCTTAGCAGCCTCCAGTGTCTGCTCCCATTTCTGCCACTTTTTCTCCACTGGGATGGTAGCAGAGTTTATCCTCAATATAAATGATTTCCCTCTGTTTGGATTTTGACTCCCATATGCCCCAGCATTCCAAGAAGCTTGAACAATTGATTATATTTCCATTTTCTTTTGAGTTTATCTTATTTTTCTTTTCCATAGGTGATCAAACATTGCATATGCTTAATATTTTTCATTATAAGAAGGGAGGAGGAATTGAAGGGAAGGAAGGGAGGGGGGGGGAGAGAGGTGGGAGCGGATAAGGAAGGAGGGGAAAAAGTTAAAGGGAAAACAGAAAGTAAGCAGGCAGGCAGGGAAGGAGGGCAAGAAAAGGGAAGAAGGGATATAAGAAAGGAATGGAGGGAAGGATGGAAGGAAAGAAAACAGGAGGAAAGTCATTGAAAAAGAGGGGAAGAGCTTGGAGGCAAGATGGTGGTGTAGCACCAAGTGCTGAAGCTGGTGAAGGGATGGCAACACTCAGTGCTCTGAACAGCCGAGGGGGCCACACATTTTTGGGTGCGTGAACATGGATGCCCTGTGGCTATCCTGGCACAGAGAGGGCACCATTAAATGAAACCTCTGGTTGCCCACTACAAAACACCGGTCTGGAGTAAGTCACTTAAACACACCTCCAGCTGGCAGAGTGCCCACAGCTCTTGGTGCAATGTGTGGCAATGTAAATGTTAGATCTCTGTAGGTCGGGGGCACAGAGATGAGACTTCAGGAATGATACGTATATTCATTAAGTTTAATATTCACTGGTCAGAGGGACAGCAGCTCGTCTTGGCAGCTGACAGTTGACAGAATGACCACAACTCTCTTATATACCCACAGCATCAAAGAATAACATAGTTTTACTCTACAAAGCATTCCACATATTTAGCATAGGATATACAGACCACTAGAAGACAAATAGTTAGGAGCCAAACGTGCAGGGGGTGCTATCTAGGGAGGTGAGAAATAAACAAAAGAATGTGTTACAGTACGCAAATTCAGCCTTCTTCACTAGCCCAAGATGGCAAGATCTTATCAGACTTTGGAGAGACAGGAAAAACCTGTTCTCTGTGTGCAATCCAAGCAGTGTCCATTAGACTCCATTTTAGACTAGCTACAGCCAACAAGGAGATGTGATGCAGGGAAATGACCTAGGATAGCAGAGTCTGTGTTTCTGCATCGTGAAAACAGTGTCACTAGGAAGTCCACATCCTACCTCTATTGGGAGACAGCCTTCCAGAAAATCCCATGTATCTGTCCACAGGATTTTCCTTGTAAGGTCCGTGTAAGGTCTGTCCGTGTAAGGTCCATCAGACCTTAGCATATCCTTTGATCTGCTTTCCACCACATGGCAACAGAGTTTTCATGTGTCCGAATAGGGCTCTTCATGTGTCTGAATAGGGTCCAATTCATCACCTCTGTGGAGCACAGGTGTTGAGGTCCCAGAGTTCAGGAGGAGGGCCCTGGTGATTTGCTGGGGGTGGAGGTTGGGGGAGTCGGGGGGGGGTTGCTTCCATTTAGTCCCAAGATTAACCCTCATGCCCACAGCATATAGGGAAGAAAATCTCCCTGAGCACCAATTGTCTGGAGACCCAGGGGTGTATACCCCATGGTCAGGCTTTGCTGGAATGATGGCTTCAGCCCACCCAGAGTACCCAAATCATGAAAGGCAGCAACCCTGGCTCCAGTCTCACTTCCTGTCTGGGGCCATAGTGGTCATTGGTCATTGGCACATGCCCCCTGGTGCTGCCAGCAGGTCAACCTGGACCAGTCAGGCAAGTGCACCAGCAGCCAGAGGTTGTCCTTGGCTTCCTGATGCGCCAAAATCGCCACTGTGCCTCTGGTCAGAATCCAACAACTCAGGGCCAAGATTCCCGAGAAATTAAACCACCCAAAGTTACATATGTGGGAACCATGCTCACAAACTGCTTCCAGATCAGCCATAGAAGCTCACTTATCAGGTGCTTCAGAGACCCATAAATAAACCTCAGAGGAGATCAGAAGCCACAGTTAAGAAGCTCATTCACCAGCCATGATCCAGAGACTCATAAAATAAATCTCAAGAGCGATGAACATGACCCCGCCGAAGGCTGAGTCATCCGGGTATCTGGGAGGGGGCGAGGGCGAGTCCCTGCACTTGCCCAAACAGATCCCAGATAGCCAAAAATCTCCACATTCCACAATCACTGCCACCCTCCCGGCCGAACCCACTGCTTGCAATGAGCCTCTTCTAGAAAGTAATACTCAGGTATGTGAGTGTGACTAAAATCTCCAGGCTTTCACAGAGTTGGAGATGGGATACCTCCACCCATCTCCCTGTATCTCCTGAGCTGCAGCAGTCATACCCATGATCCACTTCTGATGCCATGTAAGCCCTTTCATGGCTATCAGAGACTCAAATAAATCTCAAGAGAGATCAACATGATGCAGACCCTGCCCAGACCCGCCCAAGACTGAGTCATCCAAGTATCCCAGAGGGGGGCAGGTGAGCTCACCATCTGCTCCAACAGAGCCTGGACAACTGAAAACCTTCATACTCCACAATCACTGCCATGTTCCGGCCAGACCCCACTGCTTGCGATGAACCTCCTTCAGAAAGCAATCTGTTGAAAAGCGCATGGGTATGCGGGATTTGTGACTGAAATCTCTCAAGCTTTCATGCAGTCTGGCATGGGTTACCCCAACCCCCCACCATCTCCCTGCATTTGTAGAAACTGTAGCAGTCATGTACATACCTGAAAAGCCACCTATTAAAAATTCAACTCCAGCTGTATCACCTTATTAAAAATTTGGACTTCCTAGAGTAATATCACTATCTATCACTATCACTATCTTCCCATTCATCATCGATTTGTTTGAGCAGGCTCCAGTAACATCTCCATATGTCGTGTCTCATGCTAGTAGAGCCCAAGGGCATCTGCTTGCTGCAGGAACATAAAGAGCCTCAAACCATTATATTAGGTCATGGGAACGACCTAATACAATTGTTACTGGTATTTGGCATATCAAATACGACACGGGTAGCTTGCCTAGAGTAATATATCACTGATAAACCGGGAGTAGCACACCAGATTGGATGGATGTAATATAGAAGGCATTCAATCTTGGTTAATAAAATAGTAACACACAGAAAAGCAAAAGACAATAAAATGAAATATCAGCACATAAGGCTTAACCTCTAATGTCTTAGAGGTTGCTTAATAGAGCCATGGTGAGATACACAATCATCAATTTTCTTCTGGGGGAAACTTTTTTTTGTATCATTCTTTTAGCAAATTGTAACAAGTAATATAAAATAAATCCCTGAGGGCCTGCTATGGGGACAGGCTTAAGGGGTGAGTGGGAAAATTGGAGATAATGGTGGTGGAAAAGTGCAATGGTGTGGGATTAGTAATAGTATATTCAATAACAAATTGCCATGAATAATTGTAGGCCATTGCAACAAATGTAGGCCATTGTAACCACAGTGTTTATATAAGGTGTAAAGGGAAAATGAAATGAAAAAAATTTTTAAAAAAAAGGGAGGAAGAGGGCCAGAATGATAGTACAGTAGGTAGGGGGCTTGCTTACAGGTGGCTAATTTCAATCCCTGGTATCCCATATCGTCCCCTGAATAAGCCCTGGTCACCACCAGGTTTGGTCCAGAAAACAAAACAAAACAAAAGAGCATTTATCATGTGTCAAAGGGTTCTCTGAGCCATCTCCTGCCCCTACGTAGTTTTAAAAGAAGCCATGCATCGTGGTGTTTGAAGGCCACCAAGGCAACACCTGGCAGTACTTTGGAGTTGGGGTGGAAGTTTCAGGGCTGGAATTCAGGGGTGTCGTGCCTGCTAAACATGCACAATATCACTTCAGCTCTCTCTCAAGCCCCATTTTTTTTAATTTTAATCCTATAGACCTCAGAATAGTTTATCTTCCGTGGCACAGAATTCTAGCCACACATATATCATGACTTAGCTCTTAAGGCTATTATGAATTTTTCTTAATGAGACTAAGAGTGCAGGGCCTTTCATGGACACATTTATTTAACTTTCTTCATTCATTAATGACAAGGTTTTATATTCACATCTTGATTGCCTCCTCCTGGGATAAATTCATAACCTCTAGTTATCTCATTAGGAAACCAGTATTTCTAGGGACCATTATGTGATATTAACTCTTGGTTAATAGTGCAGTTGTGCTTTACTTTGTAAAATTCAATACCAACCTTGTGAATTGATAAAATACATAATTTTTGCTGGCAGTGGATAGCAAGGTGGGGAAAAAGAAAGAGGTGGGACAAAGGTTAGCCATCTTGATGAGTAAAATACAGTTTCCTTTTTGCAGAGCAACTTGCTTTCCATTAGGAGCCCCGAAAGCCCTAATGCTCTTAACATGCAGCTCAGTTTGTTCTGATTTCACTTACCCTCAGACTTCTCCTGAGCATCACATCTATCACATGCACATGTCCATGTTTCCCTGAAACCTGCAATGCTTTGAGCTCTGTCCTCCAAATGATGCAGGAGGTGGATGAGGCACCCTTGACCTTCACACCCATGACCCACCTGCCACATCTTCATTGCCCAGCTTCAGAGTTCTGGGTGTTGCATCATGTCTGTGGCCAGGGGGTGCAACCCGGAGTGGAAGGTCCGGCTTCCTTGTGCTGTTGGGTGAACACACACACAATGCAGTGTTGGTGGGCAGTGCTGCCTGGTTCTGAAGGGTCACTGGGATTGTGAAAAGCCCAGAGAGGAACCACCAAGAGCCCTCTGGAGGAACAACACATGCCTCTGTGCAGTGCAGTCAGCAAACAGCTGCCAGAGCCTCTGGGTTTCTGAGTCTCTTTAGCTGGCACAGTTGGAGTTGGTGGCAGTGTGACAGGCAGTGCCTGTCCAGATCCCCCGCACGACTACCTGAGGCTCCATGTTCAGATCCTCTGCTCAATTCTGTTCCTGCTGTTCTCTTTGTCTCTCAGGTGTTGATCCTAATACCTTGCATCTCAAACTCCATCTCAGGATCCGCTTTTAAAGAACCTAATGTGCATCCTAGCTTGCAGTGAGAAAGGAGAAAGAAGCTTGATCGGACTGAAAGAAACTTCTGGGCCATCTTCAGCACAGCTGCCAACAGAGGTCAAATGAGAGAAATACTGCAGCCTCTCCATAGTAGCACACAAGGCTCAGAACCTAGAGAAATGTCTCATTTCATCAGCTAAAACATTTCCATCAACTGAGATGCTGGTGGGAAGCCAAGGGAACATGGAGTAGGTGGTAGAAAAATAAAGTCATAACTACCAACTGTGGTATTTATACAACATTGCTGAAAGAACAATTTCAGCAACACATGTTTTTCTTCTCTGCTGTGTCACTGATATGCTTGTGTATATTCAGATTTCCCGTTTTCCTTTTCCTACTCCCCTCCCCCATGCCCAGTTTTGTATATAGGTCCTTCCTGTGTTGGGACTTGATTTAACATTTCCGCTTGCATTTTAGAGATGGTCAGTAAGGGCTGTGTTATGGCCCACAGCTCTCTGGGTTGTAAAGCTGTAGGTAGTCATTGTTTATAGACTTCCAGACTTTATAGAGGCACTATATTTTGATCTACATAATAATATTTTAATTGTGTTAGGTGAGACTAAGGATTCTAAGTATGTGATAAAAGCTCTGTGCTTATTTGGGGCAGTGAAAAAGTAAAGAGTAAGAAGAAAAGAATTACTTCAATGAATTTTAAGTAGAAAGAATTACTTGAATGAATTCATTTAGCGAATTAACTCATTTAATCCTCATGACAGCACTGGGAGATGAGTGCATTACTATCTCCATTTGCAGATGAAATGCAGACTCCTAAAGCTTAATTAACTTGCTTACAGTTGCAAAGCGTTTCCACATAGGTCTTCTGAGCTCTGTACTCTGAATTTCTTGAAATGATGTTGTGCTTTACTTCATTGTAAAGAGCAGTGCCATTCTTTGAGGTCATCTAGCTTCTGAATCCTCCCACTGTGCTTTTGAAAGTCTTCTCCCCTTGAACCCTGGGAGGAGACAGAGCTATCTTCCAGACTCCTCACTTCAAAAGCTTAAGTAAGTAGAACTGCTCATGGTGTGAGGAACCCCCACACCATGAGGGGAGCCATTTTCCACATCCGGATTCCCTTCTCCTCAGAGCTCCACCCAGCAGAAGAGCCAATCACAGCCCAGCTTGCGCGCAGCCGCTTTGCGGCCAAGCGGTTCATTATTAAACACTTTCGAGATTATATGTGACTACAAGACTATCCCACTGCACGGCAAAGCCTGGCAAACTACCCATGTCGTATTTGATATGCCAAATACCAGTATCAATTCTAAGCCTCATTCCCATGACTTGATGGAATGGTTTGAGGCTCTTTATGTTCCTGGCTCGAGCAGATGCCCTTGGGCTACACTAGCATGTGACAGGACATATGGAGATGCTACTGATGCCCGCTCGAGCAAATCTATGATCAACGGAAGACAAGTGACAAGTGAAGTACAACTGCTCACTTCACAGTTGCCCTTGGCTTGGGAATGGGCTTGGGAATGTGACCTCGACTCACCAATCAGGCTCATTCTCTGGTAGTGTTAGGGGGTGGTCTCCAGGGTTCTGTGGTCAGGATGCTGCTCCCAGTGCTGGCAGTGGTGATACTTCTGTCCTCTTTAGACCAAGTCTACAGCATTACTTTGGGTGGTCTTGGCTATAACATCATTAAGACTCTTTCTAGCTTTCTCAGCTGTTCTGTGAGACACCCTTATTCTGATTTGTACAACAGCTTTTGCAGATGTTTAACCTTATTTCAAAAAGGAGATATTAGCTTGCTCATCATAGCTTTCAATTAATAAATTAAGAGAGAAAAATTATGACAGTAAATTATTTTAAATAAATAAAAAGGAAGGAATGAGTAGGAAGAAATGTAATTTTCAAAAAATAGCTTTAGAAAGCCCTGTACCCCAAGGATTCCTTTAAATATATGCAATTGATCATTTCAAGTGAGATTCTCATAAAGAAAATGGCAGATCCAGATAATTTGAAGATAAGTTCTAATAAACATTCAGAGAAAACATTTTTAGATAGTTAAGTAAACTAGAACATTTATTATTCCTGTGGGATTTATCAAGTTATTAATTTCAGAAGGTGGAAATAACTTATAGTTATAAATCAACAAAACATTTTTTAGCTCCTCTAATATAAATTATTTATTTGGGGCCATACCTGGCAGTACTCAGGCCTTTCTCCTGGCGCTGTGCTTAGGGATCACTCCCGGCGGTGTTCATGGGATACTGGAGATCAAACTCAGACAGAGGTAGGCTATGTGCAAAGCAAGCACCCTGCCTGTTGTACTATTGCTCTGGTTCCTCTGTTAATTATTTATCTAATTCATAGTCACTGTTTCATTTTGCTCTGAGTCAGTTGATATAACTGAACTTATATAGCCCCTGTATAAGATGCCTAATGGAATCACATTTTAAATCCTCTTATTCATCTATCTTAATAGAAGTGATCATTCTTGATGCTAGTTTTCAATTTTCCAGCAATCTCTGATAGTTTGCAGAGGAGCTTGGAGTCAGCAAAATCCTTAAACTTTTCCCTAGGAATTACAGATTGGGTGGGGTGTGGGGGGAGGCTTCTGTTTTGGAGGGGCAGGGGTGACATTCTGTAGTACTCTGAGGCTACTCAGCATAATGCTTGTTGGGGGGGGCTCTACAGTGCCATTATTTAACCCACCGCTCAAGCAGGCAAAGCTCAGGCTATTTGGGATATTTCCAGGCTAGGGAATACAATCTTTACCACATAGTTGAAGAGCTATCTATTTAAGTGACATACAATGTAAATTTAGCCCTTTTCTAAATTTCTGCATTGTGCCAGAGTTTGGATTTTATGAAAATATGCTTATTAGTTTATGATGACTGAGAAATTCTCCCCTTAATTCTTGCTGTTCTCCCCGATGTTCTTGTTGACATCTCTGGGTTAACCTTTTCTTTCTGTCTTGGCTTGTGTCAATGACTCCCAATTGCAAAATTCTTGTTGACTGATTTATTTTCTTTCCTCTTCAAGTTTCATTTTACGTCTAGTGGAGGTAAGATGGTCAGCCTCTTCTGAAATAACTGTCCTTTAAGTATTTCTTGCCTGGCATTATGATAAAAGCATATTAGACATACTTGATTTGGATCTATAGAACTCTCAGATCACAAAGCTGTGTACCCACCTTTATCTTATGTATTAACTGAGAACATAGATTCTTAGCTTGCTAGTAGTTGTTATATGTGTGCCACTCAGTATTCCTGTGTTGAAACACTACCCTGCAGCCTACTCCTTAGTCCCATTTCTCTTCCCAACTTTATGGTTTTGGTGAGGTAGTTAGAATTAAATGAGGCTAGGAATGGGATTACTGTAAGAATCCAGAGACCTTATTTCTTCTCTACTATCAAATCTGTGGGGTTCTAATGAAACAGTGGGAGTCTGCCTCCTAGAAAAGAATTCTCACCAGAACTCTGCCATGCTGGCACCCTCTTAGTTTCAGGCCCCCAGCACTGTGAGAAATACCTTTCTATCTCTCATAAGATCCCCAGTGAATGGTGCTTCTTTTTAGTGGCCACAATGAACCAAGACTTAGAACCAATGGTTATAATTAAATGTAGTGCTTGGCACTCCCTAGAACCCAGTAATCACTCAACACATGCTGATTACTATTCTTGGGATCCCTACTTCCAAAGCCAGATTTCTAGGCCTTGAAGGAATAAATGGATCCTTGGATTGTTTGTTTTAATATCTATTAATTATTTATTAGCCTTATTTGAGAGATAGGAACATTTAAAAAATTTGGATATATATGCTCCCTTGAGATATTTGGGAGAATAAAATGGAACCATATTAGTGATGGCTGTATCTCTAATTGCCTTTTTTTTCTGAGCAATCTTTATTTTATTAAAACAAACAAACAAACAAACAAACAAATAAACCCTTGAGCTGGAGCTACAGTACAGCTGGCAAGACATTTGCCTTGCATGCTGATGACTCAAGTTTGATCCCCAGCATAAGGTTCCCCTATACCCCCAGAAGTGATCCCTAAACATAGAGCCAGGAGTAAGCCCTGAATATCAGTGGCCCAAAAATCCAACCTTCCCCCAAAAAAAACCACAGAAAATTTAGGGGTCAAAGAGATACTACAGCAAGTAGGGTGCTTGCCTTGCATGTGAGGAGTCATATTTGATCCTTTAGAGATGACTACAAGAATATGCTACCTGCACGGCAGAGCCTAGCAAGCTACCCGTGTCGTATTTGATATGCCAAATACCAGTAACAATTATAGACCTCATTCCCACGGCCTGATGGAATGGTTTGAGGCTCTCTATGTTTCTGGAGCAAGCAGGTGCCTTTGGGCTCTACTTGCATAAGACAGGACATATGGAGATGTTACTGGTGCCCGCTTGGGCAAATTGATGATGAATGGGAAGACAGTGATCCCTTATGGTCCCCCAATACCCATCAGAGTGATCTTGACCTAATTGCCTTTAATTTCCCTGTAAGCCCATATCAAGACCTTGGGAATATGTTAACTTGTAAGATGGCTTGAAGAACTCTTAGTGGGGTATGGATAGAAGCCCTTTGACTCACAATCTCAGACATTTTTCTCAATGATCATTTCATAGATGTGCATAAGATAATTTTTTCTATGCTTCAGGCCTGATTGGGCTCCTGATCACAATTGAGTATACTTGTAGATGAAAAGTTTGGGGTGAATTTTTTTTCAAAAGATTTCTTGCTAGGGGATAGAAGATTGTATAGCAGGTATGGCATTTGCCTTGTATATTTAATCCTTTAATCCCGCCATCCCATACAGTCCCCTGGGTACTGCTGGGAGTAATTCTGGGAGCAGAGCCAGGAGTAAACCCTGAACAATGCTGGGTGTGGCCCCCAAACAAAAGAGAACAGAAAGATTTCTTGCAAGGAGGAGATATAATTTAAGTTGTATGGCAATCATTTTAGATTTACAAGAGGGATAATGATTGCAATTTCTGTGAAATCAGCAAGATAATGGATAACTTGAGCAGTAGGTTTCTTTTCATTTTTCTGCCATTTATTTATACTCAGTTGAGAATTCTAGGTCCTTTCAAATCATAGTTGGCTGAGAATAGCAGTAGATATTGTCTTTCCTTTTGTTTTAAAAACAGCATAGCATGATTCTTTTCTTTCTTATTTTCTTCACTTTAGTTTTATTATTACAAGGGTAACATGGTTGCAAAAGTGTTAATGTTTTTTCATTTGGTGTATAGAGTTACTACACCACCACCAAAGTGCCAAAGACCCTCTACAACTATTCTTTTTTAAAAAAAAATTATTATAGCATTGTGAGATAAACAATTACAAAACTGTTCATGATTAGGTTTCAGTCATACAGTGTTCCAGTACCCATCCCCTCCACCACTGCACACAATGTCCCCAGATTCCCTCCCTCCCTGCCCCAGCCCTGCTTTTATGGCAGGCTCTTTGCCTTTCTCTCTCTCTCTCTCATTCACTCTCTCTCATTCTCTCATTCTCTCTCTCCTTTCTTTTACATATTGTTCCCCACTATTTTTTTAAAATATTTTATTATACCACTGTTGGATATACAAGATGTTCATGTTTGAAATTTGGTTCTACAGTGTTCCAACACCCATCCCTCCACCCCTGACCATCTCCCATCATCAATGTCCCCACCTCCCTCCCCCTTCCCCCACCCGCATCCATGGCAGGTTCTTCTTCTTTTTTTTTTTTTTTTTTGCTTTTTTGGGTCACACCCAGCAATGCTCAGGAGTTTCTCCTGGCTCTTCACTCAGGAATTACTCCTGGCAGTGCTCGGGGGACCATATGGGATGCTGGGGATGGAACCCGGGCTGGCATGGGCTGGTCGCATGCAAGGCAAACACCCTACCCGCTGGACTATCACTCCGACCCCTCCATGGCAGGTTCTTTATCTCCTTTCTCTCTCTATCACTTTCTCTTTCTCCTCACTTTCCTTTCTTACACATTGTAGATTGTAATATATTCTAGAACATGATTGGTTCCACTAGTTTGATGTACTGGGTCCAGACCACAAAAATGGCGGCTATTATGGTGAGCGAGTCTCATCCAGCTGCTTTCGAGGCCCTACAGAGGTGATGGACCCACTCCCAAAACTCATCTTGCCTCCTGGGAGCCTCATGGTCATCTGAGCAAGGGGAGAGCTGGATGGAAGATCTCTCCCCATGTGTCTGAGTCTCTGCATCATGGCCGAGAGCCCTGAGGCAGTTCGTGGGCAGGACCACCAGGCCTCTGGAACGGGTCAGAGAGGGGAAGGGGTACCCCAGCTCTATCTCCGGGAATGACCGGTGACTTCCACCTCCGAGAGCCGCCTACCTGGGCTCGAACCTGACTGCTCTGAGCTGATCTTGAGATCAGCGTCTCTCTTGTGTGGGTTCTGATGAGCTATGATAATGGTGGCTATTATTGTAAGAGAGTCTCATCCGGCTGCTTCCGAGGCCCTACAGAAGTGATGGGCCCACTCCCAAAACCCATCTTGCCTCCTGGGAGCCTCATGGTCAGCTGAGCTAGGGAGAGCCGGATGGCAGTTCTCCCCCCATGCATCTGAGTCTCTCATCTTTCTCTATCTCTGTTTCTGTCTCTGTATTTCTCTCTCTTCTCCTACACCTTGTGACTTGCCTTAGGGTTTATGATGCAATTATCTATGTGTATATTCAGTAGTGATTTATAATGTGACATTATAGTTCCTCGCTCCCCATTAACCTCCCCAGTTTGTTACAACTACAATGATCATTATTTGTACAGATGTGAAAGATCCTGGGAAGGACCTGGTCCTAGCCTACTTTGTTATCTAAGCCTCTTGTGTGGCTGTGCACTGTTCTTCCTATGTCAGATCATCCACCATCCAGGGCCCACAGGGCAGAGCCCTGGGGGTGTAGACAAGTCTATCTCCTGTCTGCCAACTGCCAATGCAGCCAGGCACCAACAGCCACACCTGCAACACCTTGAGGGGCAGATGCCCCCCCATTCTTAATGTCACTTTTAGTCCATTCCACCTCCCAACCCCTGTGGTGCCTTAGTTCTGTTATCTGAGTCCAGGGGATTGTTTTCATTGGCCATTGACCACTCTTCATTTTGTTTCTTTATATCCTATGTATGAGTGAGCTCATCCCTGTATATGTCTTTTTTTCTTTGACTTACTGCACTTAATATGATTAACAACCGGTTCCATCAAAATCATTGCAAAAGTCAAGACTTTTTTTTCCTAGGGAGTCACTTTTAAGTGGTGTTAAGACTTCAGGCCTAGTTCCAGCAATTCTCAGCTGACCTGGCTGAGTTGAGTGCGAAAGCCCACGGATATGGTGCTGCCTGGGTCCTACAGTTCTGAGGACCACTGACACTACAGCAGCAGTGCTCAGGGGCCTCTAGGGTCATACCTAGTGGTGTTGGATGGGGTAAAATGTCGTGCTGGGAACGGAACAGGGATTGGGTGTACCCTTGCCTAGACATGCACCCTTACCCTTGTACTACCTCCTAGATGTGATATCTTTTCTTATAGCTGCATGGTATTCCATTGTACTGGCATACCACAATTTCTCCTTTTATTTTTTTAATTGCAGTTAAGGTAACATAGTTACAACAATGTTAATATTTATGCTTTTGGTGTACAAAGTCACTGCACTTCCACCACCACCAAAAATGCTAAAGACCCTCTACCACTATCGTATCACTTCTAGTTTGCTTCTCTCTCCACCCCTGAAATACAACTTCAACATTCCTCCCCTCTCCACTTGGAAACTTTAGTACTGTAGTCAAAGTCCAGTAGTTTGTTATCATTTGATACTGTCTATTCCTTTGCTTTGCTATTTGTATACCACATTTGAATGAGATCATCCTGTATTTTCCTCCTTGACTTATTTTGCTTAACATGACCTTGAAGCAGGAATGTCCCCTCGGGTCGGAGGCACAGAGATGAGACTCCAGGCACAAGACGTATTTCCACTAATATTTTTAATAATCACCAGCCGGAGGGGCATCAGCTCTCATCTTGGTGGCTAACTGGCCGCAGCTGACTGACCGCAGCTAACTGACCAGAGCTCACTGACCACAGCTCACTGAGGAGAGCTGACTGACTAGAGCTGACTTAGGAGAGCTGACTGACGAGAGCTGACTGACCCTCAACAAAGACCCCAACTTTCTTATAAGCCAACACAACAAAGGGCAGTAAAACTTAGAGTTAAGTTTACATAATTGACACTGCAAGGACATTTTACATTTCTACCATAGGATTTATGGTGATAGGGAGGAGACACTCAGGAGCCAGAAGCCTGCAGGTGGTGCTATCTCAGTGAGGTGAGATAAGCAAAGAATGCAACAGTTTGTTAACTTAGCCTTCCTAAATTGCCCCAGAAGACGAGGTCTTGTTCATAAGACTCCATCTAGGGTTAATTAGAGCCAACAAGGGAATGTGCAGAAAAATGACCTAGGATAGCCTTTGTCTGTGTAAGTGCAGCTTGATTAACAGTTTCACTAGGGTTTTCTACATACTAACTCTATTGGGAGACAGTCTGCCAGAAGACCCCATGTATCTGTTAACAGGCAGTATACATCAGACCTTCCTTTGCTTATCCTTAGATCTACTTACTGCTACATGACCTCCTTTAGCTCTAGAAATGTGGAACAGGAGACAAGATTTCATCTTTCTTATAACTGAGTTGTATTCCATTGTTCATATGTTCTACAGGTTATCCGCAATCTATCTTTGGGATTTTAGGTTGTTTCCATTTTATGGTGAATGTGATTAGTGCTGAATATTAGCAGTCCAATGAACATAGGGCTGTGGCTAAAGATACTGGGTAGAATGTTTACTTTGCACAGCTGACCCAGGTTCAATATCTGGTGTCCCATATTGTCCACTAAGCACAGAGCCAGGAAGTCAGCCCTGAGCATAGTCTGCTGTAGCCCCCAATTAAAAGGGGTCACATATCTTTTTGAGGCATGGTTTTTGTGTTCTTGGGATGGAGGCCACAGGAGTGGAATTGGCTGAGTCAATAGAAGCTTATTTTTAATTTTTTTACAAGTCTCCATATATTTTTATTCTCCATTTATTTTGGTATTTATTTTTCAGTGTAAAGATGCTTAGTTTCATGCTTTCCCTGGAGACTGACCAGAACATTATAATGAGTCTTCCAGTCTTTTTTTTTCAATATCTCTGCCTTCACTGACCATTCTCACTGGTGTGAGGTGGTATCTCAAAGTCATTTTGATTCACATTTTACTAATAGTAAGTTATAATGAACATATTTTATTTTTTGTGTTTTGAACTTTGGGCAAGACCCAACAGTGCACAGGGCTTACTCCTGGCTCTGTACTCAGGGATCACTCCCAGCAGGGTTTCGGCAGACCATTATTTATTTATTTAAACTTTTTTTTGTTAACTTGTCTCCCCCCCCTTCAAATTTTATTACACCGTTTTAGACATACAATTGCAAGATGCTCATGCAGAGTTCTGGTTCCACAGCGTTCCAACACCCATCCCTCCACCCAAACCCATCTCCCATCACCAATGTCCCGACCTCCCTCCCCCCTCCCACACCTCAACTACTTGGCGGGTTCTGTATGTATTCTCTCTCCTCTCTATCTCTCCCCTCCAGCCAAACTTTTCTGTACATCGTGGAATGTGGTGGATTAAAGAACATTACTGTTTCCACTATTTTGATGGACCCGCGTGGCTGCAAGTGGCCGCGTGACCTGGACTCGAACTGGTTTTGCTCTGTTAATCTGGTCGTGAGGTAGTATCCCAGGGTCTGGACAACAAAGGTGGTGGCTAGTGTGGTGGGCAAGTCTCATCCGGCTGCTTCTGGGACCCCCGGAGGTGATGGGCCCACTCCCAAAACCCATCTGTCCTCCCGGGAGCCCCATGGTCAGCTTAGCTGGGGGAAAGCGGAGTTCCAGCTTCCGTTAACTTGTCTTTGGGCCATACCTGGTGGTGTTCAGGGCTTACTCCTAGGAATCACTTCTGGTGGGACTGAGAGAATCATATGGGGAACCAGGGATTGAACCTGCATCGGCTGCTTGCAAGGCACGCGTCTTGCTCGTTTTACTATCTCTCAAGCCCCTAACCACATTTTCATACGCTTTGGTAATCCATACATCTTCTTTGATAAAGTGTCTATTGATTGTTTGTTTTTTTAATTATGCCCTTTGTCAAATGTATAGTGTGCAATGTTTTCTTCCATTCAGTAGGATTTTTTCTGTTCGTTTTTAGCTGAGATGTATTTTTCAGTGGTAATATTACTTTGATATAGTTGAATTGATTTGTTTTAGTTTTTACTTTATTTGCCAAAGGAGTCAAATCATTGAAGATATGGTGAGTTATACCTGTATTTTCCTCAATGCTTTGTATGGATTTGAATCTGATATCAGAATCTAGAACCCATTTTGAATTAACTTTTGTGTGGGGATATGGGTTCAATTTTTTTTGTCTTTGCATGTGGTTAGTTTTCCAGCACCATCTGTTGAAAAGGCTTTTATTTTTCACTTATTCAACTCACAGCACCTAGCCTAGTCCTTCATCATTAACTTTTTATACATCTGAAGTTTTAATTATGGCATCTTAATTCTATTTCACTCATCCACAAGTTCAATTTTATTCCATTCCTGTACAATTTTAATTGTTATTTCTTTATGTAAGAGTTCTTTTTTGGGGGTTCATATCCGGCAATGTTCAGGGTTAATCCTGGCTCTGCATTGCGCTCAGAAATTCCTCCTGGCAGTGTTCGGTGGACCATATAGGATGCCGGGAATCAAACCCGGGTCAGCCACATGCAAGGCAAACACCCTATCTGCTGTAAAATCACTCCGACCCTGTATTGTAGTTGAAACTCAAAAAATGAGTTGCCTCTTATTTCACCTTGGGATCATCTTGTGTATTTGGGGGGTAGCTTTATGTTCCCATTCACATGTTAGTAGTATTTGCTCTGTGTTTTTGAAGTGTTTCATTGGATTTTTTTGATAAGCATGGCATTGAGCCTATCTAATGCTTTTGGCCATGATGGTCATTTTAACAATGTTAATTCTGCCAATCAGTGGTCATGGAATATTTCCCTATTTCTTTTTGTCTTCTATTTATTAGTAGTGACTTCTATTTTGTCAATATATGTCTTTCAACTCCTTTATTGATTCCTAGGTACTTGATATTTTTGGCCACAATTATGAATAGGGTTGGGCTTTTATTTCTTTCTCTTTCAGTTCATTTGTTTCCACATAGAAATGTAGCTAAATTTTTGTATATTGATTTTGTAGCCTGCTTCTTAACTCTATTGGCTTATTGCTTCTGAACTTATTTTCTGTGGAGTGTTTAGGATTTTATATATATATATATATATATATATATATATATATATATATATTACCTGCAAGTACTGATGTTTTAGCTGCTTCCTTTTTTTAATTTATTTTTTTATTAAAACACCATGATTTTCAAAGTACAAAGTTTTTCATAATACAGTAGTTAAAAAGACTCATCATCCAACACCAATACCACCACCAGTATGTTCCCACCACCAAAGACCCTAATTTTCCCAACCACTCCCCCCATACCCATGCCTGCCCCCTCAGCTGGCACCAATTATATTGACCATTGCAACCCATATATGGGAATGGAATTGATAAAGTCATGACTTTTTATTGTTTGTTATGGGCTAATCTGGCCTATTTCTTTTTTCTATTCTGTTCTTGCATTGACCATCTGAGTATCTAGAACGTGGTTGGTTTCTCCTAGTTTCATATACCAGGCAGCCACTTTGCAGCCATGTGCCCTGGGGACAACCAGTAGCAGCTCTGCTCCGTGTGTCTGTGTGTCTGGATCATGGCCATCAGTCCGGGAGCAGTTTGTGGGTGGGTCCACTGGGCCTCCAGGATGGTACAGAGGTGCGGGAAAGGGACCCCAGCTCCATCTCCATGGAAGCCCAGTGACTTTTAGCAGCCAAGACCCACATACCTGGGTATGAAAATTGGCTTCTCTCTTGGGTGGGGTTCTGACGAGCTGTGGAGTCCAGATGTTAAAAATGGCTACCGATATGTTGTGGGGGATTTCCTCTGGCTTCTTCTGAGGCTCTATTGGGGTGGTGGGCTGGGACAGACCCTGCCCTTCGTTCTGAACGCCTCATGATCAGTGGAACATGGGGAGAACTGGTAGCAGCTCTGCCCTGTGTGTGTGTCTCTGTATCAGCTAGCGTCTTCCTTTTTTAGTGGAAACTTTTATTTATTTTTGTTGCCCAGTTTCTGACCTAGAGTTTCCAGTACCATGTGGGAAAATGTTCCAGTACCAAGTGGAGGTCCCCAGGACCCAAGCAGCACTGCATCCTTGGACTCTTGCACTGAACTATTGGCTGGGTATGCTGAGAATTGTTGAGACTGGCCCTAATACCCCCATCACCACTTAGAAGGGTCCCCCAAAAATAAAAAGAGAAGATTAAAATTTGCCTTTTGCTACAATTTTGATGGAACTCAGTTGTTAGTCATGTAAATGTAATAAATCAAAGAAAAAAAGAGAGATGAATACTGGATGAGTTCACTAATTCAAACATAGAGTATAAAAATCCTGACTTTTTTCTTTTGAGCCATGCTTAGGGATTGCTCCTGACTTTGCAGTTAGAAATTACTCCTAGTAGTGTTCAGGGGACCCTATGGGATGCCAGGGATCAAACCCAAGACTACCATGTGCAAGGAAAGCACCCTACCTGATGTACTATTGCTCCAGCCCCAAATTTTTGACATTTTATTGGCATTAAACATCTACATAACTAAGGCCAGGTATGTGACTCGGTGGTAGAATACATGCCTTTGCATATGTGGAGCTCTGGCTTCAATCTCTAATCCCAGTGAGCGCCATTTTTGGCACCATAACAACAGTAATAGCAACACAAACAAGGTTGATAATTCGGAACTGTGACTTGAGAGGTAGAGGACAGGACTTGCATGTGTGAAACGTTGGGTTTGGTCCTTGGCACTGCTTGCTCCCCGCCAACACTATCTGATGAGGCCCTCAAAAATAGTAACAACAAAGATTAGTTTGTGAGTTCATTAGCATCTATTATATTAGCATATTTAGTGTTTTAAGTTAATTTTGGATTAGTTTCATACTATTAGTGTATGAGATTTCCTGTGGATGAGATCTCTTGTGTATGAGATGTGCTCCTGAGATTTCCTTGGACACCACATTTTGAATTCATTCTACTTTAATGACAAAGCCAACCAGATCCTCTTAGATCTTATTAGCATTTCATTGAGAACACTGGGTCTCTTTCTTGTTGATATCTGCACCCATATCAGCCTCTAACATGCCTGGGAATATCTTCTGGGCCTGAGCAATGCCATCCCGTAGGGAATGGGATCTGCCATGTTGGGAGTTACCAAAGGGGCTCTCCTTCATTGGGGTTCTCTAGGGAAACAAAAGAGGTTGTGTATCTCTGTATGTGTGTTTATGTGTGTGTGTGTGTGTGTGTGTGCACACACACACACACATACTGCCTGCTGCTCTCTCTTACTGAAGCATCACTCTTGTTACGTATCTGTCTGGTGCTTTGTAACTGCTGCTGTCAGTGTATTTTTTTTATTACTATTATGATCCATAGAACTTTGAGTATCACTTGTATCACTCGTCTTTCCATTGATCATCGATTTGCTTGAGCAGGCGCCAGTAACATTTCCATCTGTTGGGATTGAGGTCCAGTGTTACTGTTTTTGGCAGATCAAATACACTACGGGTAGCTTGCCAGGCTCTGCTGTGGCCCTAGGTCATCCAAAGGGGGCCAGTCATTTTCTATATCAGACCATCAACCATTCCAGGGCCCACAGGGCAGAGCCCTGGGTGTAGACTAGCCTGTTTCTTGTCTGCCACCTGTCAATACAGCCGGGCACTGCAGCCACACCTGCAACACCTCGAGGGGCTGGAGAACTTTGACTATTCAAGAAAATGATTAGCATGAATTTTCAGGGATAAGGAAAACAAAGATTCAGAATGTGCAGGAACCTGGGTTAGATCCCTGGCACTGCAGAACGAGTAAGAAAGATTAGTCTGTGAGTTCTATGAAGTACTGGTACATGTAACTAATAACTGCTCTTATGCCCTGTGGACTTTATTACTGGGTTCTGTAGGATTTACAAATTAGCTTTTGCTTTCTTCTCTCTGAATGTGATTATCCCCCACCACCACCACCAACACCGCTGAGCCTAATCCATGTTCCTGAATACTGCTTTGTTGTTGTTTTTGGGCCACATCTGGCTGTGACCATGAATCATTCATGGCTTAACCCTCAGGGATCAGTCCTATTGGGGCTCAAGGGACATATGGAGTTCTGGGGGTTGAACCCAGAACAGACTCATGCAAGGCAAATGTCCTGCCTGCTGTAGTGTTTACTGGCCCTGAATATTATTCTTATAAGGCTTTGCAGCTATAGTTCAACAACATGCATACCACAACATGCATCTGCTTTTAACAAAGATCACAGAAAGGACAGACAGCTATTATTTCTATAAGTAGTACATTTCATCATCTTCAAATTGGAGAACTTCATTTTCTGCTTGTTTTGATCTAGGACAGAACAGATGATTGGTTCATTTTAGCGTCACTATGCTTTGGGTATTACACCGAGGAGTCATACTACTGTTGGACAACATTTTGAAGCCAACAGCATGCTGAGAAAGAGAAGATATTACTGAATGAGGGGCAGTGACTGGTAAAGATGCTTCATGTTTCCTATTCCTAGTTTTCAGCTTGTTTGCCTGTGGGAAAGCATTATATTCACAGACTCATTTTTCCTAGAATGAATAGACATATGCTCTGTATTCATCCTAGATTCCTGACAGTTTGTTTTGTTGTTCTCAATTGAAGTATTTAGATTTTTTATACTGTATTTATACTCCAGTAAGCTACTTTTAAGCTACTGTTTCATTTTTGTGAAGTGGACATGAAATATGACAGTAATTTTTAAAAAATGAAAGCTCTGCATCATTAAGTGATATGAAAATATGCTCTCTGAGATAAATCCTATTAGTTAAATGTAACTTGAAGCAAACCAATTGAAGCAGTACTTGTAACATGCTTATGACTTTTAAGAATGTAATAATTATTATGCATGAAATGAGATTCCCAGGAAAACCAAATTTAATTACATTAATACAGCTCACTTTCTAAAATATATGTTTAATGGATTCTTAGGTTTTGTTTGAGGCATGTTAAATTTTAGATACCAAAATTTCTGGGACCAATCACCAAACACTTTAAAGTAGGTGTTTATTTTGATCTGCTGGAAGCGCGGCCGAAACGTGGATAAAGAGAGGTTCCCTGCCGGCTGTGGAAAAAAAAAAAAAAAAGAAAGGGGGAGGAGGGGAAAAAAAAAGAACTGCGTGGGGGGGGGGGGGGGGGGGCGGGGTGTTGGGGGGGGGGGGGGGGGGGGGGGGGGGGAAAAAACCACGGGGGTGAAAAATAAAAAAAGAACCCCAAAAAAAAAGTAGGTGTTTAAGTGCCATGGAGGCAGGCTGGGGGAGGGGGAGGGGGGTGGGGACATTAGTGATGGGAGATGGACAGGAGTAGTAGAGGGATGGGTGTTGGAACACTGTAGAACCAAAAATTCAAACATGAACATGTAATTGTATATCTAATGGTGGTATAATAAAATATTAAAAAAATAAAGTAGATGTTTAAGAATCAAGAATTGGGGGCCAGAATGATGCACAGTGGGGAGGGCATTTGCCTTGCATGTGGGTGACCCAGATTCAATCCCCAGCATCCTTTATGGTTCCCCAAGCACCGCCAGGAGTAATTCCTGAGTGACAAGCCCTAAGCATTGCTGGGGTGTGGCCCAAAAAAGAAAAAAAATAATCAAGACTCAGACTGGAGGGCTGGAGCAGTTGTACAGTGGGTAGGACTCTTGTCTTGCATGTGACTGACTTTGGTTTGATTCCTTGAACACAGAGCCAGGAGTAATCCCTGAGCATTGCCAGATGCATCCCAAAATTAAAAAGGAAAAAGAATTGGGCTGAAGAAAGAGTACAGTGGTCCAGGTACTTGCCTTATAATGGTTTGGTTCCTGGCACTGCACAATCCCGAAACTTTGAGCATTGCCATATGTGACCCAACCTAACATTTTACTTTAAAAAAGATTAAAGAATGTAAAGTGTTATGAATGTTCTATATATATGCTTTGCAAGACATGTGTCTGTTGAGTTCTTACCATATGGCTTTCAGAACTAAAGATTCTGATTAATTTGATTTTAATGAGTGGAGAACCACCTGGTATTAAATGGCTCTTCAACCCTTCACCCACACTCAGAGTCTAGTCAGTAAGACTATTGGAGAGAACTATGACATGAATTCTCAAACTGCTACACAAGCAGAGAGCTCTTGGAAGGTAATCCCTGCTGTGGGTGACAGACAGTTCCAGAAACCTAATGGCCAGGAGTAGGGGGCTGTCTCTCTGCTGACTTTAGGTAAGACTACTGAGTGTTTCTTAAAATTTGAGAGGGAGAGGTGTGAGTCCCCACCCCATGTACAGTGCTGAGCAGCGACTGGCAGCATCCAGGAGATGCTGAAGGAGTAAAGGGCCAAGAAGCTGCAAGGGGAAGCTCTTTAGAAAGTTCCTGAAGAAACCACAGGAGTCACCCAGGAAGGAGAGAGCTGGGCCAGGGATACTCAGTGGGGGGGGCCTCTCAGGAGAGACTCGGTGGGGGAAGTGAGAAGAGGCAGATGAGAAGCAGTGCTGTAGCGAGATGGTGTATATATCTAAACCACAGAGCCATCAATACTGAAACCTGAGAGCCAAACTACAATCATTAATTTTAAAACGGTGTCTTTTAAGGAGACAGGCCGGGTGGGAAGAAGGGAACCTGGGAACATTAGAGGGGGAATTTGACACTGGTGATGGGATTGGTGTGGAACACTGTATGCTTGAACTCTGGGGTGAACACAATTGTGGATAAAATGCTTCTGTATTTAAAGTACTCTTTGTAGGGAAACTTGTGTAGGGCCTGGAGTAAATGTAGAGGAGTTAAGACACACCTTGTGCACAGCCAAGCCTACTTTGACCTCTGGCACCACATATGGTCCCCTGAGCTCTGCCAGGAGTGATCCCTGAGCAAAGAGCTGATGAAGCCTTCTGTCTCTGCAGATGTAACCCACCCCAAAAACTCAATAAAGAAAAGCAAGTATATAACTATACTTGAGAGACTCTCAGACATGGGGCAGAGGTGCTACTTGCTCTCCCTGTGCCCAGCCACTCATGAGGTGCCCGGGAGGCATGGCGGGTTCTAGCCCTGGCCTGCCACCCCAGCAGAGCCTCACAACAAGCCAGACGACCCCCACCCCTACTCCATGGGGGACGCCATTCCATTTTCCACATCCAGACTTCCCTCTCGTCACAACTCCACCCAGCAGACCAGACTATCACAGCCCGGCTTGCGCCGGCCGCTAGTGGTCACGCAGTTTATCAATAAATGCTTTATTCAGAGGTGACTACAAGAGTATGCTACCCCGCACGGCAAGCCTGGCAAGCTGCTTGTGTTGTATTTGATATGCCAAATACCAGTAACATTTATATTAGGTCATTCCCATGACCTAATACAATGGTTTGAGGCTCTTTATGTTCCTGGAGCAAGCGGATGCCTTTGGGTTCTACTAGCATGAGACAGGACATATGGAGATATTACTGGTGCCCGCTCTAGCAAATAGATGATGAACGGGAAGATAGTGATAGTGAAGTATATAACTATGCTGAGTGACATGTGTTAACTACCCTTATTTTGGTAATTATTTCACAAGATACACAAATGTCAAATCATTATGTATACATGGAAGTCATTAATACATCAATATCAATCATACTTCAATTAAGAAAGACAAAACTGAAGGGGTTGGAGAGATAGAATGGTAGACAGGGCGCTTGTCTTGCACACAGCTGACTCAGGTTCAATCTCTAGCAACCCCTGCAATGAGCTCTGTCAGGAATGGTCCCTGAGCACAGAGCCAGGGATAAGCCCTGAGCACTGCCAGCTGGAATCACAAATAAGTAAGTAAATAAATAAGAAAGATAAAACTGTAAAACCAGGGGCCAAAGCGATAGCCCAGCGGGTAGGGCATTTGCCTTGCATGTAGCCGGCCCATGCTGGGCCGGGTTCGATCCCCGGCATCCCATATGGTCCCCGAGCACCTCCAGGAGTAATTCCTGAGTGCAGAGCCATGAGAAACCCCTGAGCATTGCCGGGTGTGACCCAAAAAAAAAAAAAAAAAAAAAAAAACTGTAAAAACATTTAAGAACTATTTTTTTAAAAGTTACTAATTCTGGGGGCCGGAGCGATAGCCCAGCGGGTAGGGCGCTTGCCTTGCACGTGGCCGGCCTGTACCAGCCCGGGTTCAATCCCGGCATCCCATATGGTCCCCCGAGCACCGCCAGGAGTAATTCCTGAGTGCAGAGCCAGGATTAACCCCCTGAGCATTGCCGGGTGTGACCCAAAAACCAAAAAAAAAAAAAAAAAAAATTACTAATTCTGCTCATTCTCTCCATTGATTTTCTTGGAAGTTTTCTGTCTGATTTGTTGTTGTTGTTGCTGTTGTTGTTGTTGTTGTTGTTGTTGTTGTTGTTGTTGGGTAACGTGGAATGAGACTCTTGTGATATAACACATGCAGTGTGTGTGTGTGTGTGTGTGTGTGTGTGTGTGTGTGTGAGGCTCTGGGTACAGTTCCTGGAACTGCAAAAGCAACAGCATGGAGCTGGAGTGATAGTACAGTTGGCAGGGCACTTGCCTTGAGCATGGCTAACCCAGATTCAATCCCTGGGACCCCCCATACGGTTTCCTGAACCTGCCAGAGGTAATCCCTGAGCATAGAAGTAATAATCTCTTGAGCATTGCCAGGTGTGGCCCAAAGCAAAAACAAAAAATACCCAGTAGCAATTTAGTTCCCAGTATAAAGTTGCCAGCATTTAGTTTTGCAAGTTAAAGTTATGGGGGAAAAAGTCAGAGAACAAAACCACAGATAGCATTAAGATTTTATGCCCTTCTTCCTTGTTTTTAGAAGTGCAGTCTTGGTCAGGTGTCCAGTAGTATGTGGCTTCAGGTGAAATTGGATTTAGTCTCTGAAGCAATGGTGACTCTTGATCAAGATAAACCCAACAGGGCCAGGGAGATAGCCCAAAGGACACATGCCTTACATTCGCAAAGGCTGGGTTCATCCAGCACAGGGCTTCCCAAACATCCCTGGGTGTGGCCTCCAGCACAAAATAAAACAAGAAACAGATAAGCCAAACCACTTGGCCCTTTGATTTATTTAGGGGGTGAGTCTTCACTTAGCTTTTTAATTTTTTAATTTATTTTTTATTGAATCACTGTGAGATACATGCTTGGGTTTCAGTCACACAGTGTTCGAAATGCCATCCCCTCACCAGTGTCCAATGTCCCAAGTTTCCCTCCTCCCACATACCTCAGCCTGCCTCTATGGCATATACTTTGCCTCTCTCTCTGTCTCTCTCTGTCTCTGTCTCTCTCTCTTTCCTTTTTGTGCATTATGGTTTGCAATATAGGTACTGTAAAATTAGCATGTATATCCATTTACCTCCTTTCAGCACACTCAGTTCTTGTCCAGAGTGATCATTTCCAACTATCATTGTCAGAAAGATCCATTCTGTGTCATAACTGCTCTTCCCCCTGTCTCACTTGTGGCAAGTCTCTAACCATGGACCAGTCCTCCTGGCCCTAATTTTTCTACTGTCCTTGAGTATTAGTCTCATAGTATGTTTTTTAAAAAAAAATACTCTGAAAATGAGTACAATCATTCTTTATTTGTCCTCGCCTCTAACTCATTTCACCCATAGATACACTTCATTTGTAAGCAGAATTTTCTGCCAGTGTTCTTGAGACCCTTCCTTTTGGCACAGAAGCCCAATCCTGCATCCCGGTTTGGTCCCTTAGTTCTGTAGTCATACTCTAAATAGTCTTTTTTCTGGGCATGAAACTTGTGCCCATGAAAATCATGTCCTATGGGCCGGAATGATAGCCCAGCGGGTAGGGCGGTTGCCTTGCATGCGGCTGGCCCGTGCCGGCACGGGTTCGATCCCCAGCATCCCATATGGTCCCCCGAGCACCGCCAGGAGTAATTCCTGAGTGTAGAGACAGGAGTAACCCCTGAGCGTTGCCGGGTGTGACCCAAAAAGCAAAATAAAATAAAATAAAATAAAATAAAGATTCTTAGAAAAAAAAAAAGAAAATCATGTCCTTTGAGCTGTCTCTCCCAGATCTTTACTTCTTCATATGTGTGAGTGAGGTAACTTGATGTTTGTCTATTTCCTTCTGACTTGCTTCACTTTAATTAACTCTCTAGTTTTGTCCATCTTGTAGAAAAAAAATTCACGGCATCATTTTTTCTTACATCTGAGTAGAGTTTCATAGTGTGTATGTACACCATGACTTTTTATCTTTCCATCTCTCTTGGGGTGTTTGGGTTTGTTCCCAGTTCTGGCTATTGTAACTAGTGCTGCAATGAATATAGGGGTACATATATAATTTTGAGTTTTTATTTTTGTGTTCTTAGGATGAATGCTGAAGAGCAAAGTAGCTGATAGTTCCATATGGTCATTTCATTTTTAATTTTTTTAGAAGTATCCTTGCTGTTTTCCATGGAGGCTAAACCAGATGGCATTTCCACATAATGTGTGTTAGGGCTTGAACTGTTTGTGATAGACCATTCTCATGGGCGTGAGGTAATATTTAATTGTCCTTTTTATTTCCTTGACAATTAGTGATGATGAAAACATTGTCATATGCTGTTGGCCATCTGTATGTCTTCTTTGAGGAAGGATCTGTTCAGTTTCTCCCCCTCATTTTTTGGGTGGGATTGTTCATTCTTTGTTGTTAAATTTTATGAATGTTTTCTATATCTTGGATATTAATGCTTTGTCAGACGTATATGTTTTCTCCTATTAGCAGGTCATCGTGTGTGTCTGTCTGTATGTATTTAGCTCAGCTACTGTGTTACTTAGCTCATTCATTCATGTTTGGAGATTTTAATAATTAATTTCATGCTTTCAATGAAAGCTTCATTTCATTGACCATCAATAAAATTATTGTTTTGGAGGCTTTCTTAGGGTATTT
Organism: Cryptotis parvus; assembly: GCA_021461705.1. Classification (NCBI taxonomy): domain Eukaryota; kingdom Metazoa; phylum Chordata; class Mammalia; order Eulipotyphla; family Soricidae; genus Cryptotis; species Cryptotis parvus. The sequence continues at coordinate 5,758 of JAJIBD010010355.1, read as the reverse complement.
AGCAGGTTTGGGTGCGTTTAGCAAGTTTTGAAGAACTTCCAGGTCTTTGTCCCCATCTATCAATGTAGCTGAATTCCTCTTTTTATTATATCTTGGATTAGGGCTCAGGCTGGAGATCTGAGTATGAGCTTACCTGAACAACAATCCAGGGCTCATGTTCTCCAAATTGCCTTTGAAAGGAATAAAAGTTGACTTTCATTTAAGATATATAGATGTTCTTAAAAACAAATACAGGGCCTGGGAGATAGTATAGAGGTTTACGGTGTTTGCCTTGCATGTAGAGACCCTGGTTTGAATCCACAAATGGGTCTCTGAGCACTGCCAGGGGTCACTCCTGAACACAGAGCCAGGAATAGCCCCCTGAACACTGCTGAATGAGATCCCAATCACTACCACCACCAACACCCCAAGGGAAACTGAAACAGCTTCACCTTGGCATTTGGGAAGTATTCTAAGTATGACCCTTTGGTCAATCTGTTAACAGTCTCTATGAGAAAAATTACAGTAATTAAGAGTAAGGTTTTTTATCATTTAAATATTTTATTATACCACCATGAGATATACAATTACAAAGATGTTTGTGTTTGGGTTTCGGGTCATACAGTATTCCAGCACCCATCCCCTCCATCAGTACCCATTTCCCACCACCAATGTCCCCAATTCCCTCCTCCATCCCCTAGCCTGCATCTATGGCAGGTTCTTTATCTCTTTTCTCTCTTTCTCTTTTCTTTTTTTTGGGGTCACACCTGGCAAATGCTCAGGGGTTTCTCCTGGTTCTGTGCTCAGGAATTACTCCTGGCAGTTCTTGGGGACCATATGGGATGCCGGAGATCAAACCTGGGCCGGCATGGGACAGTTGCATGCGAGGCAAACACCCTACCCACTGGACTATCACTCTGGCCCCTCTTTTTCTCTTTTAAGAGTAAGAATTTAAGTAGAGTCTGCTACCATGTATTTTACCAGTTTCTATGATATTAGTTTAGAAATTAAGAGCAAGAATTTAGAAGTTGATGGGGCTGGAGCATACAGTGGGTAGGGCATTTGCCTTGCATGTGGCTGACCCAGGTTCAATCCCCAGCATCCCATATGGTCCCCCAAGTACCACAAGGAGTAATTCCTGAGCAAAGAGTCAGGAGTAACCCCTGAGTGTCACTGGGTATCACTGTATCACTGTCTTCCCCGTACATCATCGATTTGCTTGAGAGGGCACCAGTAGCATCTCAATACGTCCTGTCACATGCGAGATAGCCCAAGGGCATCATCCCACTCCAGAAACATAAAGAGCCTCAAATCATTCCATCAGGTCATGGGAATGAGGTCTATAATTGTTACTGGTATTTGGCATGTCAAATACGACACAGGTATTTTGCCAGGCTCTGCCGTGCGGGTGGGATACTCTATTAGTCACCTCAAAACTTGAGCAATTATTGATGTACTGTGCGGCTGCACAGCGGCTGCACAAGCCAGGCTGTGATCAGCTCTTCTGCTGGGTGGAGCTTTGAGGAGAGGGGAGTCCGGATGTGGAAAATGGTGGCTCTCATGGTTTGGGGGGGTTCCTCTGGCTTCTTGCGAGACTCTGCTGGGGTGGCGGGCCAGGGCTAGGAACCCGCCATCCCTCCTGGATGCCTTGTGATCAGCTGAGCACAGGAGAGCAAGTAGCAGCTCTTCGCCAGTGTGTGTGAGTCTCTGGATCGGCATACCTGGGCTGGCCTTGATAAACACTACTGCAGGACGGGTCACTGATTAGCCGAGCTGTGATCAGCTCTTCTGCTGGGTGGGTTCTGAGGAGAGGGAGTCTGGATGTGGAAAATGGTGGCCCCTCGTGGTGTGGGGGTTCCTCTGGCTTCTTGCGAGGCTCTGCTGGGGTGGCAGGTCAGGGCTAGAATCTGCCATCCCTCCCGGATGCGCGTGATCATCTGAGCACAGGGAGAGCGAGTAGCAGCTCTGCCCTGTGTGTGTGAGTCTCTGGATGAGTGTATGACCCAAAAAAGAAAAAAAGCAGGGCCAGTGTGACAGCAGGTAGGGCATTTGCCTTTCATGCTGCTGACCCGGTTCGATCCCTGGCATTCCATCGCACCTCCAGGCATAATTTCTGAGTTCAGAGTCAGGAGTAACCCCCTCGGTATTGCCAGGTATGACCCAAATGGAAAAAAAAATTCAAGTCAGAAATTCAGAGTAAGAATTTACAAAAATTTTTATGCTATTTAAAGATTTAACAAGCCTTTTATTCCTGTTGAATATAGAAACTTAAAGATTTAGAGATATGTTCTTTGTAAGCTTTACGGTAAAAATAAATCTTATTTTATAGTTTTATTATTTATTTTATTAATTTAAAAAATTTATTATACCACCATGAGATATACCACTGTTCATGGTTTAGTTTCAGTCATAAAGGGTTCCAGCACCCATCCCTCTGTTAACGCGGAATATAGTCCAGAGCTGAATGTCCCACTAGAGTTGCCAAAAAATGTTCACACAAAAGTGGATTTTCCTGTGCTTAAGAATTGCATGAAAGAATTGCATACAAAACTCTACAAAACTCTGATGAAAGAAAGTTTAATGTACAGATGGTTCCAGGTCCCTCCGCAGATGTCTAGGCCTCTCCATTACCATGAACAATGCCCTGCTCCTGTCTTCAGTGCTGCCCGGCTCAGTGTACATCTTCCCTGTCTTGTTCCACGGAGTCTACTAACTCTCATGAATGATGGCCAAGTCCTATTCCTGCTCTGTTCCCTAACTGCTCTCTCTATTCCTTGCCTGCTTTTCCAGCCTCCCTGTGCACTTCCTGTAACCTGGGCCTCCAGCCCAACCTGTCCTGAGCTATCTTGGGTGTCCAAGCCCTGCCCAAACCCTGCCCATCCTTTCCCTTTACTATCCTGGGCATCCAAGCCCTGCCTGACCTGAACCCTGGGCCTCCAAGCCCAGCCTGAACCTGTATCTGCCCCTTGTCAGACCTTTCGTGGCCTACCTATACTGGATCCCTTATCTGGGCATGCCTGAGTGGGGAAGGGGGAAAGAAGAGCCTGCAAGAGTGGCCCCATCTCCCAGAGAGGGCCTGGGGCTCCTCCTTTCAAATCCCTTTTCTGATTGGCTAATCAACTAAAGTGACCTGGCGTTTCCATCTAGCACCAGCTCTAGCACCTCCATCAGTGCACATTTCCCACCACATATTTTACAACTTTAGATTGATAGGAAAAAAAATTGTGAACTAAAAGTAAAAGCTTCCAGTACTCCACACCAGTTTTGCTTATTATTAACAACTTGCTATGGTACCTTTATTGTATTAATGAGCAAATATTGGTGCAACTTTTACTTCATGCCTTTTTTAAAAAAAATATTTTTATACTACCATGAGATATACAATTACAAGATGTTGATGTTTGAGTTTTTGTTCTACAGTGTTCCAGCACCCATCCCCTCTACCCGTGCCCATTTCCCATCACCAATGTCCCCTCTTCCCTCCCCTCCCCAGCCTGCCTCCATGGCAGGTTCTTTATCTCTCTCTCTCTCTCTCTCTCTCTCTCTCTCTCTCTTCTCTCTCTCTCCTTCTCACTTCCCTTTCTTACACATTGTGGATTGCAATACATACATTTAGAGGTTATCATGTGGATCTTTTTGCCTATATTCAATGCTCAGTTCTCAGGATGGTATCATCTTCAACAATTATCAGCACACTGTTCCCCTCTGTCTTTACCTAGCCTCTGACTCCCACATGTTTGTGGTATACCAGGTTTTGAGATATGGGGATCCGGCTGTGTCCAGCTGTGGAATCCGAACCAGAGGATAACTGTGGTTGTGTTGCACGAGGTTTTCTGACTTCTGGGAGCCTGGCGGAGGACAGGCCAAGGAGGAAAAACCTGTCCCCACACATGATGCCCCATCAGTCTAGCACAGGGAGGGCAGGCAGAGACTCTGCCGTGCACCTGAATACCTGTTGTCCGGCTGAGGGCCCCAGCAGCAGTTTTTGGGCGGGCTGCCAGCCTTTATGGATGGAGCCAAGGTAAGGGAGGTGGCCACAGTCCAGGCTCCCTAAAAACCTGGTTGGTGTAGTCACTGAGTCCCACATGCCTGGGCTTGAATTTGGCTTCTCTCTTGGGTCGGGCTGTGTCCAGCTGTGGAGTCTGGACCAGAGGGTGACTGTGGTTGTGTTGTGTGAGGTTTCCTGACTTCTTCTGTTCTTGAATTTACTTTCTGAGTTCTAGAACATGATTGGTTCCACTAGTTTGATGTACCATGTGACTTGGGGAGAGTCGGATGGCAGCTCTTCCCCGTGTGTCTGAGTCTCTGTATGATGGCTGTAGCCCTGAGGCAGTTCATGGGCGGGGCCACCAGGCCTCCTGGATGGGACAGAGAGGGGAATGGGGATCACAGCTCCATCTCCATGAAAGCCCGGTGACTTCCACCTCTGAGAACCACCTATCTGGGCTTGAATTCTGCTGCTCTGCTGAGCCGGGCTTGAGATCACCATCTCTATTGGGTGGGGATCTGATGAGCTGTGGAGCCCTGATCACTAAAATGGCTCATTCCTTTTCCTTTTGGAGGAATTCCACTGGGGGAAACCTTTCCATTCCACTCTCATGCCACTATAGGGCTTCTCTAAGCTGGTTAGTTCTTAAGACTTTGCTTATTTTAGATGACCTTGAAAGTTCTGAGAACTGATCTGATTGTTAGGCCGTCCCTCAGTTTGGGTATTTCTTCATCTATCTATCTATCTATCTATCTATCTATCTATCTATCTATCTATCTATCATCTATCTATCTATCTACTTATTTATTTATTGCTTTTTGGGTCACACCGGCGATGCTCAAGCATTACTCCTGGCTCTGCACTCAGGAATTACTCCTGGTGGTGCTCGGGACCATATGTGATGCCGGGATAGAACCTGGGTAGACCAGTACAAAGCAAATGCCCTACATGCTGTACTATTGCTCCAGCTGCCAGTAATTTATTTTTATTGTATTTCACAAAAGAAGCATTCTGCAACAGGTTAGAAAAATATTTAATGGGACCCTTGTCACAGATAGTATGATTAACGTTTTTAATTTTTTATGTGTTAATTTTTTTGGGGCCATCCCCAGCAGTGCTCAGGAGTGATCCCTGGAAGTTCTTGGGAAGTTCCATGTTGCTGAGAATCCAGTCAGGGTTGGTCACATAGAAAACTTACTCCTTACTTACATCCTGTACAATCTCCTGGCCAGAGAAACACTGTTTAAAACCACAGTTTTTCCAGTCTTCTTATTTTAAATTCTCAGTTTCTTCTAATGAAAGGAATAATTTACCTAGGATGCCTTTCTGCTTTTTGAGTCATAGTCTTAGGAGTGGAATTACTCTAGTGGTGAACTGTTTTCTGAAAGTTATTCCTTTGACTGCTGATAGTATGTCAATTGATGCTTAAAGTTTGCAAAGCATTTGAATGTAAAACATATCATCTCTCAACTATGAAGAAATTGTGATCCTTCTGAATCAAGATCTTCATGTAAAGGGATCATGCAAAATTTAATCTAGAAGCACTCAAAAGTATCACAGAAACAGAACAGGGTCCAGATACCATTTATCTACATTTTTTGCTTTTTGTTTTTGTTTTGCTTAGTCACCAGCTATTGTTTTTCTGCTTACTTTTCTCTCAGTTCTACTATAGCAGTTACTTTGGGCTTTGAGAAGAAAAATTGTTCTCACTTTCCACTCTCATTTTCCTCTTTTTTTAAAAATTTTTATATGAGTCCTCCAAAGCATTAAGCTGGGAAGAGGAGATGGTGT
>JAJIBD010010354.1:0-30350 GCA_021461705.1 Cryptotis parvus | reverse complement strand
AAAAATAAAAATTAAAAAAAAATAAAGTACTTGCCTTGTATGCGGCTGACCTAGGTTCAGTCTCTGGTCATACATAGGGTCCTGAACACCAACAGAAGTGATCCCTGAATACAAAGCCAGGAATAAGCTCTGAGCTCCGCAGGGTGTGGCTCCCAAAACAAAAACAAACAAACCAATTTGACTCTGTTGTCAAATAATTAGAGCACATCAGGCAGAGCAATGCAGGGCAAAGAGTCAGAAAGATCCGGGCGGGAGCAATACCCCAGCGGGTAGGGCGTTTGCCTTGCACGTGGCGGACCAGTTCGTCCCGGCATCCCATATGGTCCCCTGAGCACAGCTAGCAGTAATTCCTGAGTGCAGAGCCTGGAGTAACCCCTGAGCATTGCCAGGTGTGACCTCCCAAAAAAAAAGCAAAAAAAAAAAAAAAAAAAAGACAGATGTGCTGAATGATGACAGAGGCAGTAAAATGGACCTTGTTCAGAGAGGTCTTATACCATCTTCTATTAGAGAGTGGAGGGGCATGCCTAACAGTGCGTAGATTCCACCAGCACTACACCTGGCAGTACTGAGAGGGTCTTGTGGTTCCAGGAGCAGTCTCAAGGCTTAGGACATAGAAGGCGTGCACTTCCGCCCTTAGATCTTTTTTTTTTTTTTTCTTTTGGGTCACACCGGCAATGCTCAGGGATTACTCCTGGCTCTGCACTCAGGAATTACTCCTGGCGGTGCTCGGGGACCATATGGGATGCAGGGGATCGAACCCGGGCCTGCACAGGCCGGCTGTGTGCAAGGCAAACGCCCTACCCACTGGGCTATCGCTCCAGCCCCACCTTAGATCTTTTTCAATCTGATAACATCTTCTCATCAACATTAATATCAACAAATTAATTTCTAGGACACAATTTAATTACAAAAGCTGAGAGAGAGAGAGAGAGAGAGAGAAAGAGAAAGATGAATTTGTGAATTCAGCAAATATTCATTAGGGCTAAGTTGACACCAAGTATTTGCCTTTAATGGACCTGAGCAATGGCACAGCAGATAGGGCTGTTTGCCTTGCGCCTGGCTGACTGGGGTTCAATCTCTGACATCTCTTTTTTTTTTCTCTTTTGGGTCACACCCGGCGATGCTCAGGGGTTTCTCCTGGCTTTGCACTCAGGAATCACTCCTGGCGGTGCTCAGGGGACCATGTGGGATGCTGGGGATCGAACCCGGGCCGGCATGGGCCAGCCACGTGCAAGGCAAACGCCCTACCTGCTGGGTTATTGCTCCGGCCCTGACATCTCATATTGTCCCCGGAGCACTGCCAGGAATAATTTCTCAGTGCAGAGCCAGGAGTAATTCCTGAGTATCACCAGGTGTGGTCCCAAATGAAAACAACAACAACAAAAAAAAAATATTTGCCTTTGTTTTATTTTTTATTTACTTTTTTTCCCTTTTTTGGGCCATACCTGGAGTTGCTCAGGAGTTACTCCTGGCTCCGCACTCAGGAACTACCTCTGGCAGTGTTTGGGGGACCATAAGGGATGCCAAGGATTGAATCTGGCTTGACCACGTGCAAGGCAAATACCGGCTGTGCTATTGCTCCGGCCCCAGTATTTGCCTTTATTTTTTTCTCCTTTAATATTTTATTATACCAGCGTGAGATATACAATTATAAAGATGTTTGGAGCCGGAGCGATGGTCCAGCGGGTAAGGCATTTCGCCTTGCACTCGGCCGGCCCATGCCGGCCAGGGTTCGATCCCCGGCATCCCATATGGTCCCCCAAGCACTGCCAGGAGTAATTCCTGAGTGCAGAGCCAGGAGAAACCACTGAGCATTGCCGGGTGTGACCCAAAAAAGAAAAAAAAATGTTTATGTTTGGGTTTCAGTCATACAGTGTTCCAGTACCCATCCCTCCACCAGTGCCCATTTCCCACTTTCCCACCACCAATGTCCCCGATTCCCTCTCCCTCCCCTAACCCATCTTTATGGCAGGTTCTTTATTTCCTCTCTCTCTCTCTCTCTCTCTCTCTCTCTCTCTCTCTCTCTCTCTCTCTCTCTCTCTCTCCTTCTCTTACACATTGTGGACTGCAATACATACATTTAGAGGTTATCATGTGTATCCCCTTGCCTGTATTCAATGCTCAGTTCTAGGCTGGCATTATCATTTTCGACGATTATTAGCACACTGTTCCCTTTTCTATCTTATCTAACCTCTGACTCCCACACGCTTGTGGTAGATTCCACCTTTGGCAAGACGTCCTGATTCATGATTTGGCTGACCTTGGACAATTTCTAGGTGATGATGAGAAACCGAGATCCTAATTCTGCCCTATCCTTCACCCCCCAAACTGTTTCTCCTAAGGTCCTAGCCCCATCTCAGCAATGGTAAATCCAACCTTCCAAGCTTTAATCCATTAAGTCATCATCCTAAGAACTTTTGACTTTTTGCAGGTTATTTTAACTTCCAAGGCTATCCACAGAGCCTGGAATCACCCTCCATGACCATAGGAGTCTATTTCTGCTCTTTCTCCAAGTGATTCTCAACACCTCATCTAGAGTGATTCTCTTATATGTTTTGTTCTTGGTTTTGTGCGGGATGCACAGGAATAGCTCATGTGAACCCCACAGTGTACAGAGGCTATTCCTGGCTCTGTGCTCAGGCAGCACTTTAAGGATCATACATGGAGCCAGGGATGCAACCAGTGTCAGCCACAGGCAAGGCAAGTGCCATATCTTCTGTATTATCTCTCTGGCCCCTAGAATGATCTGATTAAATTTGAAGTCACATCAAATCGTCACATCTTTATTCAAACACTGGCATGATTCTCAATCTGAAGAACATAAGCCAATTATAATGAACTATAAGACTCTACTTAATCTGCCCTTCTACCTGACCACTTATTTCTATGACTTCATCTTTCTCTCACTTAGACAACTGCTTCAAAAGCTCTGGCCTCTGTGACAGTGCTCAACACACAGCAATATGCTGGTAAAGATTTAACAGGCTTTTAGGAGAATAAGCTGTGAATTTTAGTTGACTTCCATGGTCTATGTTTTCCTACCATGGCTGATTTCCAGCTACCAATGTGATGTCACAAATCATGGGGGTGGGAAAAAGATCATCAAACTGTATTTTATTTCCATCTATTGAAGTATATAACCTCAAAAAGCACAGATTATAGTAAAGTTCAAGAATACTGTTAGAAAGTGAAGAGTTTTAGTATTTATTCCATTTATTTTTTCATACAACAGTTAAGTTATAAAACTAAAACTTTTATAATGGTGATTTTTGACAATCAACTTACAAATTTTCTGAAAAAAATTTGGCTCTCAAGGAGATCCACCCCCTAACCCCCGTTTTTTTGGGTCACACCCAGCGATGCTCAGGGGTTACTCCTGGTGCACTCAGGAATTACTCCTGGTAGTGTTCAGGAGACCAGAGGGGATGCCAGGGATTGAACCTGGGTTGCCACATGCAAGGCAAAGCCCTATCCCCTATACTATCACTCCAGTCCCTCAAGTAGTCCTTTGAGTTGACTTTAGCCCACCATTGTAAATAACAGTAAATAACACAGTTAAACAGACCTGCTTCTGTCTGTGCTTTTGTGTTCTCTAAAAAAACGTGCAAGAACTTCTTCCTTAAGGAGAAAGTATCTCCTTCAGGTCTTAAACGTTAACTTCTAGGTGACTCCACCAATCAAAAGATCAAATTAACATACAAAAATTATTTTACATCTATTTAGTAGAGATAGTACAGAGCTAAAAACATTTTCCTTGCATGTGGCCTTCAATTCAATCCTTACCTACTGTGATCCAAAAACCAAAAATATTAGCCTCTGGAATGACCTTAATAGCAAATAACTATGGGGATGATAGGGAATAAACAGGCACAATTCAAATATTGTGTATTGTGTAGGGTATGTAATTTTTAAAAACTTTTTGGGGTCATACCCAGCATTGCTCAGGAGTTACTCCTGGTTCTGCACTGAGGAATTACTCCTGGTGGTGCTCAGGGACCATATGGGATGTCAGGGATCTAACCTGGGTCAGCCTCATGCAAGGCAAACGCCCTATCCACTGTGCTATCACTCCAGCCCCTTGTGTACGGTATGGAAATTGGCACAATCTTTCTAAAGGACACTTATCACAATAGCAAATATGCATGACCTTTGATACAGTAATACCACTTTTGGGCTTGAACCCAGAGATATAACCACATTTGTGTGTGCTCAAAGACAAAGATATAGAATATTTACTGCAGCACTATTTATAAGAAGGATGGAGCTGGAGTGGTAGTACAGTGGGTAAAGTGTTTGCCTCAGCATGGGATTGGCCCAGGCTTGAATCCTGGCATCCCTTATTAGATCTCTGTTCTAATTTAATCCTGAAGAAACAGATCAAACATAATCACCTGTTCCTGTCACTTTTTTGGTATTTGTCAATAAGTTTATAGGGAATATTCCATTTTGGCTAACTATAGGGGAAAATGTCTAAATAATTTATATTGGACTATGAACAGTCAAATATGACCTATGATTAGAAGTCAGTGAGGTATTTTTCTCCAGTGCATGTTGGATATTCTCCAAGACACACCACATGCTGACTCACAACACATCTCCATAAAATCAAAAAGATAGAAACATATCAATTAAACTTTATGAGGCTGTGTTTTGAAAATGCTTTGAAAATTAGAATTAAACACAAACAGAAGGGCCAGAGAGATTGGAACAGCGGGTGGGCATTTGCCTTGCACGTGGTCAACCCAGGTTCGTTCCCTGTCATCCCATACGGTTCCAGAAGCACTGCCAGGAGTAATTCCTGAGCAAAGAGCCAGGAGTAACCCCTGAACACCACTGGGTGTGATGCAAACAAGCAAACAAACAAACAAACAAACAAACAAGAAAGCACAAACAGAAATGGGGAAAAAGTCATGCTTGGAAATTTTAAATTAAAATAGGTGGGAGGATGGGACACCTGGCAATGCTCAGAGTTGCTCCTGACTCTGCACTCAGAAGTTATTCCCAGAAGTGTTCAGGGGACCATATGGGATGCCAGGTGTCAGAGAGCCTCTGGGTTCCCCAACAATATCAGGAAACGAATTCTCCTTCTACCTCTAACATTGGTGGTGGAATGGATGAAAACTCACAGTTGTTGTTCCAACTCCAGTGTTGTTCCAAAAGATTTTTACTAATTCAATAATAAAACAAGCTTTGCGGGGGTGGGGGGGGGGGGTTCAAAAGCTTTGCCACTACAATCCAAAATAATGGATTCCACAGACCTCTAGCTCTTGGTCAGATTTTTTTTTCTTTTTTGGGTCACACCCGCAATGCTCAGGAATTACTCCTGGTGGTGCTCAGTGGACCATATAGGATGCTGGGGATTGAACCTGGGTTAGTCGCATGCAAAGCAAAAGTCCTACCCGATGTGCTATTGCTCCACCCCCTTGGTCAGATTTTTAGACCAGTTCCGTAGCCAATGTTCCCAGGCCCAAGTCTCCCACCAAAATAGAACCTAGTGCTTCAAGTCAGTCCCCTTAGATATCCAAAAGTAATCCTGCCGGAGAGATAGCCCAGTGGGTAGGGCATTTGCCTTGCACGCAGCCAGCCCATGCCGGCCGGGTTCGATCCCCGCATCCCATATGGTCCCCCGAGCACCGCCAGGAGTGATTCCAGAGTGCAGAGCCAGGAGAAACCCCTGAGCATTGCCGGGTGTGACCCAAAAAAAAAAAAAAAAAAACAAAAAAAAACTTTTATGGGGCCGGGAGTGATAGTCCAACGGGTAGGGGCGTTTGCCTTGCACACGGCCGGCCCATGCCGGCCTGGGTTCGATCCCTGGCATCCCATATGGTCCCCCGAGCACCGCCAGGAGTAATTCCTGAGTGCAGAGCCAGGAGTAACCCCTGAGTATCGCCGGTGTGACCCAAAAAAGAAAAAAAAAAGTAATCCTATCTTCAGGGTAATGTCAACAAAAATCAACAATCAGCTTCTAGGTGTAGAAGTAGGGTGCTACCACCCTAGGGTACCACCCTACTGTATATCTGAAACATTTGTTTCCAGTCTAAACAAATGATTATGCCAGGGACTAGTCCCATGGATCATCTCCTATGTCAAACAAAACACTGGAGGGAGAAAGCTGTTATAAAGAAATACATCTCAAGGGATGTATGTGTAGGGAGAAACACATCATAATTTTATGGGCTTCATGCAATCTAGATGCTACCCACAAGGTCCTTCTATTTTCTGTTCTGCACCAAGGTGATTCTTAGTGTCTTGTCCTTTGTTTACTGAAAGGGTCTTGCTCGCTTGCTGAAGGGCAGCTAGCATGATCCTTCCTATAATCTTTTTTCTTTTTTTGGTCACACTCGGCAATGCTCAGGGGTTTCTCCTGGCTCTGCACTCAGGAATTACTCCTGGCAGTGCTTTGAGGGACCATATGGGATGCCGGGATCGAACGCAGGCCGGTATGGGCCGGCCAACTGCAAGGCAAACACCTTCACCCGCTGGACTATCTCTCTGGCCCCCTTCCTATAATCTTAAACAAGGTGGTAAATTCTAATTGCCTCACACTGGGACCAGTGGGTATTAAGAGGACTTGTGCCCAATCTAGATAACATTGAAATCATAATAGAGATTATAGCTATATTTCAGAAGTTAAAAAGATTCAGGGGCTGGAGCGATAGCACAGTGGGTAGGGCGTTTGCCTTGCATGCTGCCAACCTGAGTTCGATCCCTGGCTTCCCATATGGTCCCCCAAGCATTGCCAGTTCCTGTGTGCCTGGCCAGGAGTAACCTTGAGCAATGTCAGGTGTGACCCAAAAAAGAAAAAAAATCAGAGTCAAAATGACTCTTGTAATAATTGTCACACCATCTATCAGTATTTTTTTCATACACGTATCATTTAAAAAAAATATTTTTAATATACCACCGTGAGACATACAATTACAAAGATGCTCATTTTTGGGTTTCAGTCATACAGTGTTTCAGCACCCATCCCTCCACCAGTGCCCATTTCTCACCACCAATGTCCCCAATTCCCTCCCCCAGTACCCCAGCCTGCCTTTATGGCAGGCACTTTATCTCTTCTCTCTCTCTCTCTCTCCTTCTCTCTCTCTCTCTCCCTTCTCTTACACATTGTGGCTTGCAGTACATACATTTAGAAATTATCATGTATATCCCTTTACCTACATTCAGTATTCAGTTCTAGGCTGGTATTATCATTTCCAACGATTATTAGCACACTGTTCCCTTCTCTGTCTTACCTAACCTTTGACTCCCACACACTTGCGGATGATTTTACCCATTGACAAGAACTCCTAATCCATGTTTTGCCTGGCCTTGGATATTGGTATCATAATATACATATATACATATATTTATATATATGTCTATATATGTATTTATATCCTGCAAATAAATGCAGTCATCCTATATCTGTCCTTTTCCTTTTTGGCTAATTTCACTCAGCATGATCCTCTCGATGTCCATCCATTTATAGGCAAATTTCATAACTTTGATTTTCCTAACAGCTGCATAGGAAAATGCATGTACATCCATTGTGTAGATGTACCAAAGTTTCTTTATCCAGTCTTCATTTTTCAGGAACTCTGGTTGTTTTCAGATTCTGGCTATTGTGAATAGTGTTGCTATGAACATTAAAGTGCAGATGGTGTTTCTGCTGTGTGTTTTTGGCTTCCCAGGGTATATTCCCAGGAGTGGTACGGCTGGGTCAAACTAGCTCAATTTCTAGTTTTTGGAGGAATGTCCCTATTGTTTTCCAAAAAAAGGTTGTATCATCGACATCCCCACCAACAATGGATGAGAGTCCCTTTCTCCCCACATCCATGCTAGCACCGGGAGTTCTAGCTCTTTCTGATGTATGCCAGTCTCTGTGGTGTGAGATGATACCTCATTGTTGTTTTCATTGGCATCTCCTTTATTTTTTTTTTTTTTGGGGTCACACCCGGCAATGCTCAGGGGCTATTCCTGGCTCTGCAGTCAGGAATTACTCCTGGCGGTGCTCAGGGGACCATATGGGATGCCAGGGATCGAACCCAGGCGGGCACAGGCCGGCCGCATGCAAGGCAAATGCCCTACCTGATGGGCTATTGCTCCGGCCCTCATTGGCATCTCCTTAATGATTAGTGATGATGAGCATTTTTTCATATGCCTTTCCTCATCAGTGTTTACACAGAAGAGAGAGCTCATTAGTACGAACCCTGGTTTAAGAACATGTAGTTTAAACTGTAAGTGGATTAAACAGCAAAGCTCCCAAGCTAGCTAGGCCCCATCATCCAACAGCCAGGTATCAAACCCTGGTCTGCCAGGTGGAAGGCAAGCACCTTATCAGTACTATCTCTTAGGCTCAATAAATAAACATTTTCTTTTTGGGAGGTCACACCAGGCAATGCTCAGGGATTACTCCTGGCTCTTAGCTCAGGAATTACTCCTAGCGGTGCTTGGGGGGACCATATGGGATGCCGGGGATCTAACTCTGGTCGGCTACATACAAGGCATATGCCCTACCCGCTATACTATCACTCCGGCCCCAAATAAATATTTTCTTCTTCTTCTTCTTTTTTTTTTTTTTTTTTTTGCTTTTTTTTGGGTCACACCCGGCAATGCTCAGGGGTTTCTCCTGGCTCTGCACTCAGGAATTACTCCTGGCGGTGCTCAGGGGACCATATGGGATGCCGGGAATCGAACCCGGGTTGGCATGGGCCGGCTGCATGCAAGGCAAATGCCCTACCCGCTGGACTATTGCTCCAGCCCCTAAATATTTTCTGAGGAAAAAAAATACCCACAATATTATGTTTATATCCATTAAAATATAAGGAAGGAAAAAGAAACATAGTAAAGGACCAAAAACAATAAAACTGGAGGGTCAGTCAACAAAACTGAGTTTACCTAGAGAGTAGGTGGTGGTAGAAGGTGGGTGGGTGGAGTCATTCAGGCACAGGGGGAGGGAGAAGGGTATTCTGTGACCGGTGTGGTTGTTGGAGCGATGTATGCACCCTGGGATGATCCCAGAGTCACGGCAGAGCCCGGCAAGCTACCCGTGGTATACTCAATATGCCAAAAACAGTAACAATAATGGACCCCATTCCCAACAAATGGCGCCCACTCGAGCAAATCGATGAACAGCAGGAAGACAAGTAACAAGTGATGAAAGTATCATTAACAGTATTGTAAGTCACTGTGTCTCAATAAAAAGTGGGAAAAGAAAACTAAAGATGTTTAGAAAAGAGAGCTACTTACCTGGGCAGCATGTGCTTTGCATATAGGAAGCCCGGTTCCATCCCTGGAACTACATGGTCCCCTATGCACCATCAGGAGTGTCCCAGAACAACCAGGGGGTAGCCCCTGAGAACCACTGGGTGTGGTCCCAAAACAAAAAATGAAGTTAAAAAGAAATACATAGGGGCCTGAGCGATAGCACAGCGGGTAGGGCGTTTGCCTTGCACGCGGCCGACCCGGGTTCAATCCCCAGCATCCCAAAGAAATATGAAGTAAAAAGAACTAAAGAAGGGGACAGCAAACAGACTATTCAGATTTTTACAATCCACAGTGTTTCCTTGCATCCCTTTAATACTAACAAGGATAAGACAGAGGAATGTGTCACTTTCATTAAGTAGCTGAGGAGAACTAGGCTCAAAGAGGTGACATGACTTGCTCAAGTTCACACGCCAAATAAAGTCAGGGTTTTTTTTTTTTTATTTAGAGGCCACACTGGTGGTGCTCAGGATTTACTCCTGGCCCTGTGCTCATGGATCACTTCCTGTGGAAAGATAGTTCAGCAGGTAGTGTGTTTGCCTTACACAGGTAGACCTGAGTTTGATCCCTGGCATCCCATATAGTCCCCCAAGCACCACCAGGGAGTAATTTCTGAATGCAGAGCCAGGAATAATCCCTGAGCATCTCTGTCTGTGGCCCTACAACAAAACCAAAATAAAAACAAGACCAAAAAAAGCAGTGACCTGGTAAAAGAAGTGAAATTGTGTGTGTTGGGGTTTACTTTTTAAAACTCACGTTAGCCAAGAGATAGTACAGAGGTCACAGTGCTTGCTTTGTACTCTGCCAACCAGTTAGATCCCTGGCACCCCGTGGTCCCTTGTGTACTAGCAGGAGGTGACCCCTGAGCAAAGAACCAGGAGAAAGCCCTGAGCTCTTCCAGGTCTGTTTCCCCCAAACCAAAATAACAGTTATTTAAGAACTAAACAACTCGGGCCAGAGCGATAGCCCAGCAGGTAGGGCGTTTGCCTTGCACGTGGCCGGCCTATGCTGGCCCGGGTTCAATCCCCGGCATTCCATATGGTCCCCTGAGGACTGCCAGGGGTAATTCCTGAGTGCAAAGCCAGGAGTAATCCCTGAGCATTGCCGGGTGTGACCCAAAAAAGAAAAAAAAAAAAAGAACTAAACAACTCCACACCGATCTGCCAGTTTTTCTGATAAAATTCCAAATAACTGGTGTACGTATCATATATATTATATACTACCTAACTTGTTTTATTGTTAGGCAATTAATAAAAATCCTAGATGTATAAAGTGATCCAGGCTTGCACTCTCAAACCCGTGTTCTCTCACATGGATGCATCTCTTCAGCTTTTCGCTTTTTCTTTTCTTTGGGGGGTCACACCAGGGGATGCTCAGGGGTTACTCCTGCCTCTGCACTCAGGAATTACTCCTGGTAGTGCTTAAGGAACTATACAGGATGTTGAGGATCAAACCCAGATCTGTTGCGTGTAAGGCAAATGTCTTACCTGCTGTATTATTTTTATTTATTTATTTATTTATTTTTTGCTTTTTGGGTCACACCTGGCCATGCTCAGGGGTTACTCCTGGCTCTTCGCTCAGGAATTTCTCTCTGGCGGTGCTCGGGGGGACCATATGGGATACTGGAGATCAAACCCGGTAGGCTTCATGCAAGGCAAATGCCCTACCTGTTGTACTATCGCTCCTGTCCCCCTGTAGTATCTTTTGGGGAGGGTGGGCACACCTGGCAGTGCTCAGGGGTTATTCCTGGCTCTGTGCTCAGGAATTACTCCTGACTGTGGGTGAGGGATCATACTAGATTTGGAGGATCGAACCTGGTTCAGCAGTGTGCAAGGCAAGCTCCCTACCAGCTGTACTGTCTGACCCTGACTTGTTCTTTCAAATCCCGTTCTCCCTTGAACATGTATCCATGTATTAATTTTCCCAGTGCTCCTGTTTGTTGTGTTGTTTTTTTTTTTACATTAAAAAATAAGTTTGGCTTTCGGGTCACACTCAGAGATGGTCAGGGGTTACTCCTGGCTCTGCACTCAGGACACTCAGGAATTATTCCTGGTGGCACTAGGGGAACTATATGGGATGCCCGGGATCCGCTGCATGCAAAGCAAACACCCTACCCCTGGGCTATCTCTCCGGCCCCTAGCCAGTGCTCTCTTTTTCTCTTTTTTTTTTTTTTTGCTTTTTGGGTCACACCCCTGCGATGCTCAGGGGTTTCTCCTGGCTCTGCACTCAGGAATCACTCCTGGCGGTGCTCGGGGACCATATGGGATGCCGGGATCGAACCCGGGCCGGCATGGGCAGGCCGCGTGCAAGGCAAACGCCCTGCCCGCTGGAATATCGCTCCAGCCCCCCGCCAGTGCTCTCTTGAACACGTATTTCTCTCACTCCCCTCACTTTTACGTAAGTTTCACTCAATAAAAACAGTCTTGCTTCACTAAAAACAGTAAGTCATCTAAAACTATTTTGATAAATCTATAGGCTTTATTAGCTTTTTTTTAAAATCAGAGGATGAAGAAATTACTAAGTTGTGCTTTTGTTATTAGTCCTTGTCTACTGTAAGTGAGGACTTGAAGAGGACTTGCTGAAGAAACTGTGGGTTTAATGATTATTGCTCGACCTCTTGGTGGCACAATGGACCTGGTTAGTTTCGGTGGGATACGTGTTTCTTACAACAGTCTAGAGCAAAGCTGATTTCGAGGGCACTTGGGGAGAAGCCAGAAAGGCAACCATGAGAAAGGCCACATGCATGTGGCATTCTTAGAAAACACTATTTAGTGATGCAGCATGTGCAGGCAGTAAGTGCTGAAAAGAGAAACCCAGAGTAAGGGCAGTTCAAGGACATCAGGGAGAAGAGCAGCTATGCAAATTTACCCAACAAAAATACGTAATGGCAAGCCAATTCGAGTTACAGAATTTTAGCTTCTATCAGGTTAGTTTTAGAAACATCCAAAGTTCAGCCTGGGGAGACCGATAAAATTTGAAAGGGTGCTCCCAAACGATCTGGGTATTTTTGCCAGTACTGTGAGATGTGGCTCAGGCAGGCTCAGTGCACAGGAAAGCAACTCACCCTCAACTTTCCGGCCCCAAACCCAAGTCTCTGAAATGATTAGAGATCTAGGGACAAGCGAACTCGATGGATTCTTTTTGGTCTATCCAGAAAGATGTTCTTTTCGCCCCTTTTCCCACCCAGCCACCCCGCTAACAGAAAAACAACCGGGTGGGCCCAACTTTTTCCGTCGTGCAGCCAGTCAAGAGGGCGGGCCCGGATCCCGGCGGGCTCCGACCCGCAGGTTGGCGGGAGCCGGCGGGGCGGGCCGGCGCCGGTCTAGAAGCAGCGGAGCTACAGCCGCCTGCCGCGTGCAGCGATCAAACTCGCGCCGCCACCACCAGCTCACGAGCTGTGCCCCACCCTCTTCGTCATCAAGGCGCCTACCCAATCAGCGAGCCGAAAAGGCTGGGCCTGCGGGGTAAGCACTAGGAGGAGGGAGGCGGGAGGTGGACGGGAAGTCGAGGGCGGGCTCCGTTGATTGACAGATAATTCGAACCAATCCTCCGCGCGGCTTCTCTTCGCTCGCTTCTCTGCTCGGCTCCGCTCTTCGTCCCACCTTCTCCTCCTCCACCGCGCTTCTCGCTCCTTTACGACCCGCCCCACTTCCCCTCCCCACTCTGCGGGCAAATCGCTGCTGGAAAGAGGCGGGGGCCGAAGCGGCGGGCTCGTGTGGAGCCTTGAGGATGGATTGATGGGAGACCTGGCCAATAGCAGGTAGGCTGATGGCGCCGCTGTGGCTGAAACCGGCCAATGAGCGAACGGGCTGGGGGGCGGAGGCCCAGGTTCCAAACGCTCCGCGGCGCCATGGGCTGAAAACTCAACCGAGATGGAATCTCCCAGTCTGAACCGGTTTCAACCGGTTCCGAGTTTGAGGCACTAGGAGGAGGGGGAGAAGCGGCTGCAGCGGCCGCGGCAGGAGCAGCGGGAGCTACAGCATCAGCAAGAGCAACAGTAGCTACAGCCCCGGCGGCGGTGCTTGTTCCAGTCTTTGCTGCTGCAGTCCGTGCAACCACCCAGAGGGGGAGGGGGAACCACCAGTCGCTGAGGAGCAGGAGAAGGGGGAAAGTTTAGGCGAGCCTTGGGTGGGGGTGCCCAGCGCCGGAGCCGCGTGAGAGAGAGATCCGTATTTTGGTAGGGGGAGCCGGACTGCAACTGGCAGCAGAGCGTCCCCCGGCCGTGTGGACTCTACACCCCCTACTCCTGCCGCTCCTGCTGCCGCCTGTGGCTGGAGGGTCCCACAGGGGCTGAATCTTTGGGACTCGACCCCGTTCCCCTCCCCCTTCCTTCACTCCCCAAGCGAGGCGGGAGCACTTATTCCACAGATTAATTCCTCCCCTTTTTTTTGGGAGGGGGCGGGTGGGTGTGTGTGCGTGTGTCGGGGGGGAGGTGGCTCTGAATTTAGTAAATATTGTTGAGCTTTTTTTCTTTTTGCCCTTAAACCCTCAACGTTTTTTAAATCTTTTTTTTAAGGTGGGAAAACTGTGAAGCCCACCTTGATTTTTTCCCCCCTTCTCCCCCTCCCCACCTTCCCTCGCCCTAATCCCCCGACAAGGAAGGAAGAAGCAGTTGGTTCAATTTCTGGGTAAGTCGCCTGCGTCTCCGGGGCCGCGGGGCGGGCGGGAGGAGGAGGCCGGCGTGGGGCGCGGCGGCGGCCGCGGGAGGCGAGCCCGGGGCGGCGGCGGCGGCGGCGGCCCCGAGCGGAGCCTGCGATTGAATGGAGCGGCCGCTGCCGCGGGGATGGAGGCGGGGAGGCGGCCGCGGGAGGGAGCGAGCGCTTGCTGGGTCATTCGCTGGCGCGGGAGGCGGCGGAGGAAGGCAGGAGCGTGATAGTGAAGCGGAGGGGCTCCTCCGTGCGGGGCGGTGAGGCTTCCCCCAGCCCGAGGGGCTTCGGAGAAGTTGGGATGGTTCCGACTACATCTCTGTGAATTATTAGGAGTGGAAGTTTCCAGAAATATTTAGTGCAGCAGCATTGAAACGTCCGCCTGCATCACGTGGCCCGCGGCGGAGAGCTTGAGATCGGGGGAGGGAGGGGCTGCCGCGTCCCTGCGCCTCCCGTAAGGAAACTCAAACAGCTCCTGAGAAGAAAAAAAAATCTTTTGGCGGGGTGTGGGAGGGGGGGGGAGAGGCAGAGTCGAGAGTCGAGGTAGAAAAGGTGGGCGGCTCTTTTTCCGGGATCTGCACATCGGCTTGAGGTTGTAGTTTGTTTTCGGGGCTTGAGTGAATGAATCATTTGCTGCTGGCGTTCATTGTACGCTGGATGCTGCCCCGATTCTCCTTCATTCCGATGCTTTGGAGTTTGGGGTGGTGGGTGGGTGGGTGGGAGGAAGTGGCGGCGTGGAGGAAGCGGGAGAGGCCATGCTGCGGAGAGAATGGGGCGGTGAACTTCGGCGCGCGCCGGGGACTGGCTGGGGCGGCCGGGCCGGCCCCGCGCGACGGGCTCTCTGCTGACCGAAGGCGCGAGCAGCCGCGGCGCCCCGCGTCGCCACCGGCCCCGGACCTAGCGTGCAGATCCAAGTGTAGCCGGCCCCGGTTACGGCCTCCCGAGGCTTTGGGGAAGGGGGTGGGGGGGTGGCCCCGCCTCGACTTTTTTTTGGAAAGGCGGCGGCGAGTATTTGGGGAGTCACTTGTGGAGTCGCCGCATTGCTGGGCCATCCCGTGCGAGAGGCTCTCCCGGGTTCTAGGGCTGAGCGTCCCACGGAGAGAAGAAAGTGGCGGTGGTGGCTTCACGCTCCCCCCCACCCCCCCCCATGGCTGCTCGCTGTATCGGAGCGTGTGAAAAGAATGTCTTGGGAGCCCTTTGCTTGGGGGCACTCGGTGTGCTTGGCATTGAACAGAAAGCCGCCATTTCTGTCGGGCCGGGGATAGGTAGGTCATTTCGGAGACGGCCGCTGCTCCTGGGGATGGCAGGCTGCGGTGTTAAGCCCAGGTGCCCAACCGGGCCTTGGTGGGAATAGAGCTCCGCCTTTAGCAGGACAGTGTGGTGAAAGCAAACTTTGGAAAGAGTCATTGTGTCCCATTTCTTCTTCTGGATGCTAAATTATGGAGAGGACCGAGTTAGCTCGAGTTTTGGTCCCCAGGAGAAATTGGAAAACTTTTTGGTTGGTGTGCTGTTCAGCCTCCATTTAAAGGTGCTTCTGTCTTTAGATAAGCTATGTGGCAGCCGGAGGGTGCATGACAATACTTTCGTGGAATTGCTTATAAGAGTATCAAAGATTCCAAGTTGTTGTTGTTTTGTTTGTTTTTGTTTTTTGGGTCACACCCGCCAATGTTCAGGGCTTGCTCCTGGCAGTGCGCAGGAGACCCTATGGGATGCTGGGATCGAACCTGGGTCGGCCGCGTGCAAGGCAAATGCCATACCTACTGTGCTATCGCTGCGGCCCCCAAGTTGTGTTTTTAAGTGTCATTAAAAACTGCTGTAAACTTTTTCAGTTTGTCTTCTCCTTTTAGATATAATTTAACTCACCTCCTTTAGATTTTGTATAATAAAGTTGAAATTTGCAACCATTACTAAACCATTTAAAACTACTAGAAAATACCTATTATCCGATCCGGAGATGACCATCTGACCTTGTTGGGGCTACTACAAACCAGGTGTTTTTGTTTTCAGTTATAGAAAACCAGACCCAGGTCTCCTGCTTGTAAAGCAAACAATTTATCACTGAACTACATTCCCAGGCCCAGGTCAATTTTTTTTTTTTTTTTGGGTCATACCCCGCGACGCTCAGGGGTTACTCCTGGCTCTTCGCCCAGGAATTGCTCCTGGCGGTGCACCGGGGACGATATGGGATGCCAGAGATGAACCGGGGTCTGCTGTGTGCAAGGCAAACACCCTACCCGCTGTGCTATCGCTCGGGCAGGTCCCCCAAAAAAAATCAAATTTTTAACCTGAGGGTTTTTTTTTTTTTTTTTTGGGTCACACCCGGCAACGCTCGGGTTACTCCTGGCTCTGCACTCAGGAATCACTCCTGGCGGTGCTCGTGGGACCATATGGGATGCCGGGGATCGAACCGGGCCTTGTGCAAGGCAAACACCCTACCCACTGGGCTATCACTCCAGCCCCTTAACCTGAGGATTTTTTGTTTGTTTTTTGCTTTTTGGGTCACACCCACTTAGGAATTACTCCTGGTGGTACTAGACCATATGGGGTGCCTGGGGTCAAACCAAGGCTAGCCCTTGCAAGGCAAACACCCTACCCGCTATGGCCCCTTAACCTCAGGTTTCATGCCTAATTTTCAGTGTCCTGGGTTTTCTGTAATTGTATACAAATATATAAGTTTTTATTTGGTTTTTATTTGAGTAAGTGTTCCTCTGGTGGTAAGGCATCTTGACATCTCCCCATTCCCAAATGGTAAGGAGAACTGATTTACTCAATTAGAATTGAGTGACATTGGCTCTCAAGATAAAGATTTTTACAATGCTGGACAACAAAAATGCAGATGTATGCCAGCATCTTAGAATCCTCTTTAAAAAACTAACATTTCATTTGAACCAGTTAATTTTTGGGGGGGGTCACACCAGCGATGCTCAGGGGTCACTCCTGGCTCTGCACCCAGGATTTACTCCTGGCAGTACTGGGGGACCATATGGGATGCCGGGATTGAACCTGGGTCTGTTGTGTGCAAGGCAAACACCCTACCCGCTGGACTATTACTCCGTCCCCAGAGGACATTTTTTATTTTGGAAATTGTTGGCAAGCTTTCATCAGTGAGTGTTTTTATTTTTTTATTTTTATTATGCCACCATGAGAACAATATTACAAAGATGTTCATAATTGGGTCTCAGTCATAAATTGTTCCAGCACCCATCCCTTCACCAGTGCCCCATTCCCACCACCAATGTCCCCACAGTCCCTCTCCCAGCTCTAAAGCAGGCATTTTCTTTCACTCCCTTTCTATCTCTGTCTCTCAGTGAGTATTTTTAAAACTGGACTTTTTAAAAAATATTTATTGTAGGATTTGTGTTTAATAAATTTTTTGTACCTTTAATCTATATTCATTGGGGTAACAGGCTATATATGGTTTGATTGTGTACAAACTTAAGTTCTGTAGAGGTTGAGGAAAAATGGTATCAAGGACATAGATTTGTGGTTTCTATGTAGAGTAGGAAAACGTGTTAGCTATATCTGTTGTCTTCTCTGCATATATTTAAAGCTAAGGTGATGTTGAAATGAGAGAATGAACTTAATATTTTTTAAGGACAATTACAAAAATGTTCAAGGATGTGAACTTCTATTGAACTAGAACACGCTGTTTAGGAAAGGAGCAGAATCCATTTAATGAACTTTTTGTGTACTTAAAATTTTGAGGTCAAAGTCCGGTTTTTTATGTAAAGTTGGTAGAAAGTAGATTTTTCTGGGATCTAATTAAGTGGCTAAGTACCTAGACGTTGTTATTTACTTTTACTGTCATAGTTGTTTGGGTTATTTACTAGTTAAAATTATATAAGAAGAAAAGCTCAGTTTTTACTTCATAAGCACCTTGATTTTTTTCTTTATTTTCAGTAATCTATGCCAGCAATTATGACAATGTTAGCAGACCATGCAGCTCGACAGCTGCTTGATTTCAGTCAAAAAACTGGATATCAACCTTTTAGACAATGTGGTGAATTGCTTATACCATGGAGAAGGAGCCCAGGTAAAGTAACTGATTGCAACTTTACAACATAATTGTAGTAAGATAAAGTAGTTGGGTTAAAATAAATTTTTAATTATCACCTTTTAAAGAGTTATTCCCGGACCAGAGCAATAGTACAGAAGGTAGAGTGTTTGCATTTCCCGCAGCTTACCAGATTTGATCCCTGGCATCACTGACAGTCCCCTGAGCTCCTCAGGGTGTAGCCAAAAATACATAAAAAGCCCTCCGATGTTTTGTGTCATACTGGAATCTTATATTAATTAAAAGAGGTGTGATCCAGAAATAAATTGTGTTGTTTTTGATATAGTTTGGGGTTGGATTTCAGATCTCAGATATAGTAGATGTTTTGTAGACTTTGTATAAGATGCTGCAGATTGAATCCAGGGACTCGTGCATATGAAATAATGTACATTACCACTGCCACATTCTTGGCTCTTAAGATACTAAAGATTTTGAAGATTTTCCGATACGTTGTATTGAAAGTTAACCTTTATTTTTTGCTTGCTTTTTTTTGGGGGGTCGCCCGCGCGTGCTCAGGGGTTACTCCTAGCTCTGCACTCAGGAATTACCCCTGGCGGTGCTCGGGGACCATATGGGATGCTGGGGATCAAACCCGGGTCAGCTGTATACAAGGCAAACGCCCTACCCACTGGATTAGCCGCTCCAGGCCCCCTATTTTTTTCTTTTTTTAAGTTTCCGGGGCCAGATTGATGATAGTACAGAATGATAGTAACCATGCTTGCCTTCTATACTGCCAACCCAAGTTCAGTCCCTGAAACCCTACCCCCCAAAAAAAAAAGTTTCTAAGAATATGATGGGGTTGAATTTCAGTGCTTAAAAAGAGAAGACTTATGCAAGATAGAGCTGAGAATATAGATCTAAGGTTGAAATAGGGGCAAATCCCAGGATGGGATTTGTGTGATTGTTCTGTTCTGAAACACTTATAAATTATAGAACATTTTACTGATAAAAGCTTGTTTTTATAGATTTGATGATTTCTAGGAACCAGAGAGATAGTACAGTGGGGTAGAGTAATTTTGTTGCACATGGCCTACTACCTAGGTTCAATCCCCAGCACCCCATATAGTCCTCTGAGCACCACGGAAGTAATTTCTTTTTTTTGGGGGGATCACACCCGGCAATACTCAGGCAATACTAAATAAATAAATAAATAAATAAATATATATATTTAGCGTTGTTCTGGTATGTTTGGGCAATACCAGTCTGCTCAGGGTATATTCAGGAATCATATTGGTGCTCTGGGGGATCCTTAGGGAATGGTACTCAGACACATGCAAGGCAAGCACCCTGTAGTACTATCTCCCTATTCGTTTTAAATTTTTTTTGGTCATACCCAGCAATGCTCAGAGGTTACACCTGGCTCTACACTCAGGAATTACTCCTGGGGGTGCTAGGGGGGCCATATGGGATGCTGGGTATCGAACCTTGGTCGGCCTCATGCAAGGCAAACACCCCACGGCGCTGTGCTATCGCTCCGGCCCCTTTCTGTTTATTTACTTATTTATTTATTTATTTATTTTTGCTTCTTGGACCCAGCAACGCTCAGGGGTTACTCCTGGCTCTGCACTCAGGAATTACTCCTGGCGTTGCTCAGGGGACCATATGGGATGCCGGGATCGAACCCGGGTCGGCCTGGAGGCGTGCAAGGCAAACGGCCTACCCACTGGGCTCCGTTTTAAATATTTTAATTGCATGTGTTACAAGAAACTGTAAGGGTTGCTTTTAGTTTTTGGGTCACACCCAGCAATGCTCAGGGTGTTATTTTTGGCTCTGCACTCAGGAATTACTCCTGACGGTGCTTGGGGGACCATATGGGATGCTGGGGATTGAACCCAGGTCTGCTGCATGCAAGGTAAACACCCTACCTGCTGTGCTATCACTCGGGCCCCAACTGTAAGAATTTTAAATGGGTTGAAGTTTCTCTGGGGTATAAGTTTTTTAAGGTGAAGACTGAAGTTCTCACTCATACAGTAGATAGAGCAGTCTTGCTTATGTGGGGCGCAGAATTAGATGAGATGATCCCAGTGTACTGTATGCATAATAGTACATAATTTCCATTTCTTTTTGAAATCCAACGTTATTGATGAGTTTAGCTTTTGGACCACACCTGGTGGTGTTTGGGAAATCATATGATTGATGGGGATGGAACGCAGGTTGGCTGCATGCAAGGCAGCAAGCGCCCTACCCATTTTGCTCTCCATTCCATACTAATTTTTCTTTTTTTGTGGCTGGTCATACCTGGTAATGCTTATGGGGTGCTCTTGGTTCTGTGCTGAGAAATCACACCTGGCAGACTTAGGGGGCCATATGGAATGCCATTGCGCTTCAACTCAGGTCAGTGATGTACAAGGCAAGCTCCTTACCCTGCTGTACTATATCTGGCTCAAAAAAATGGGGAAATTTAATTTATTTATTTATTTATTTATTTAGTTATTGCTTTTTGGGTCACACCGGCGGTGCTCAGGGGTTACTCCTGGCTCTGCACTCAGTAATTATATAGGATGCCGGGATCGGACCTGGGCCAGCATAGGCTGGCCGTGCAAGGCAAACGCCCTACCCGCTGGACTATCGCCCCGGCCCCATAAATGGGGAAATTTTAAAGGGAAAAAGTTGATCATGAAGATCAGTGTTAATTTGTCTTTAACACGTTATTGGAAAAAAAGTCCACCTATACTTACATATGCATTGTGTAGTTTGTTTCCTTTTAGTATATGTTCAATTACCTGCTTTTGGAAGGAAGTAGGGTGGGCATTCACGATTTCCAGCTCTTGTACTTTACAGCTAAGAATATAATGAATGACTGATATTCTTTTAGCCTTATAATTTGAAAGGTAACCATGACTTTTAATATCTGCTTTTAATTTTTCATAATATTGAGATTTAATGACTTATTTTAAATTTGAAGATAGCAAAAATTGTTCCTAAAGTGAGAACATTATCATTACACCTTTAGTTCAGTTTGACCTTTGAATGTACCATCTTCATTTGGGGGCCAGGTGGTGTATCTCATTTGAGTCTAGTTTCCTTAGAGCACTAGTGTAGAAACATGTTTTAATGGAATATCAGTTTTTACTCCAAGTAGGTTTTCTAGTCATTGCTTTAAGATTTTATCTACAAAGTGTTACCACCTTGTAGAAGAATAGCTTTAAACAAGCAGGCAAAACTTTTCGCTGAGAAGATGTATAGTAGGATATTTAGCTTTATAACTTTACAACAGTCTTTTATTACAAGGCATTTTCCCCAGTAGACAGCTAAGGAAAATAAGGTGGGAAATTTGGTTTTCTTCAATACTGTGTTCTAAGTATATTGAACTCTTTAATCTATTGCTTAGCAACCAAAAGCTTTTATCGTTTAATAACATAGGGAGATGCCCTCTCCTTAGGGCACCAATATGGTGACGGGCTTGAGCTAGGGTCAGCAGATTTCAAGGCAAGCACCTTAACTCTGTATTCACTCTGTGGCCCTGAATTAATTTTTACATGGGGGAGGGACACAAAGGTCTTCTTTCAAGCCCAGGGCTCCAGTGTGCAGGTCCAGTTATTTGAGCTTTTCTCCATCTTTAATTTTTTTTGGGTCCCACCTGGTGATGCTCAGGGGTTACTCCTGGCTCTGCACTCAGGAATTACTCCTGGTGGTGCTCAGGGGACCATATGGGATCCTGGGTATCAAACCTGGGTCGGCTGCGAATAAAGCAAACACCCTGCCTGCTGGACTATCGCTCTGGCCCCTAATTTGATGTTTTGGAGGCAGAGAATAAAAACACTAAGATGTGCTTTGTTTCTAGATGTATCTTAGATCACTATTCTTTCTGCCCTTATTAATTGAGTAGAAGGCAAGTAAAAAGAGGTAGGGCTGGAGAGAGAGTACAGCAGATGACGTACTTACATTTCCACATGGCTAACCCAGGTTTGGGTCTCAGCATCTTCTATGGTCTGTGTCCTTTTTCTCTCCTCCCCCCCCGCCAAGAGTGCAGAGCCAGAAGTACTACTGAGTATTGCTCCGATGGCCCCAAAACAATGAAAAAGGTCATGAGGGCCTGGGCAATAGTACAATGGGTAGGGCGTTTTGCATGCAGCTGACCCAGGTTTGATCCCCAGCATCCTATATGGTCCCCTGAACACCGCCAGGAGTAATTCCTGAATGAAGAGCCAGGAGTAACCCCTGAGTATCACTGGGTGTGGCCCAAAACCAAAAACAAACAAAAAATGAGGTATGTGCCAGCTATGGTGAAATAAGAATTCTTCACACACCTCTTGGTGCTTTCATGTTTGTATTCATAGAAGTAAAACCAAAAAAGTCTAATGGGTGGAATAATTGGCATGTTTAAACAATGGAACTTCTATTTACAACTTCTGACAAAAGTAGATTAAAAAAATAAGGATCTACTTCAGGTATGGAATAACCTTTTAACCTTTTTAGATGAAAAAAGAGTACACTGTTGCTTCTTGGGAAGGTATATCAATAGAGGGACCTGAGAAATAGTAAACAATATCATTTAAAACCTCAGTAAAGTGGAATTCAAGTCATGGAAAATTGAATAGTTAAAATGAAACTAGATATATGGTGTCAGGTTAACTTCAAATCTGACCTTACCAAGAGGGTGGGGGTAGAACTGTATGAAATGATAGGCAAATTGCAGAATTCCTATAGCGTGCCATAAATTTTAGGCCTGTTGCTTGGGATATTAACAGTGGTTGAGCACATGCTATGAAATTATGTACAGGAAAAAATTGTTAAACATAATTTTCTGTAATGGAGGAAAATGGCATCAGAGAAGAGAGAAAGGTGGTTTAGGTAAATTTTAGAACTTGAATATTTTAGAATAAACAAAAGCACAACACAATGTTAATGTTCATTCTAGGCGGTGGCTGCATAGTTTACTAGGTTTGCATTTTTAAAACAAAGCGAAAGTTTTAAGAACTAGAATTTAATGTGAAATTAGAGGACTTGAGAATAGGAGAAAAGGTGTTAACACTTGAAAGTTTTAATTTAATTTTTTTCTTTTTTTTTTTTTTTTTGAAGTTTTATTTTTAAAGCTTCAAGGAGTCTTAACGTTTTGTATCTACAGGTATTTGAGCTGTATGATACTAGACTTTGTTTTCCTTCTTTTTGCTTTTGGTTTGGGCCATACCCAGCTATTAGGGGTTACTCCTGGTGGTGCAGGAGATTGGAGTGCAGTGGGTTGAACCTGGGTTGCCTGCATGAAAGGCAAGTGCTCTCACTTCTATTCTTTCCCGACCCTGGACCTATTTTTTCTTAGTCTTCCCACACATGTGCTTTCTATGAACTAGGGATATGTTGGTGGCTCTTGGAAACCATATGTTTTATGTAGATTTGAAGTTTTGTCAGTGAATCTTTGTGAACATTGGTTTAAGAAAAAGTTCTACTTTGGAATCAGTATTCACTTTTAATTTGGGTTTATAAAGCAGACATCTTTAATGACTTAAAAATACAATTGAGTTTAAATCTTTTTATATGATATTTTAGCAAAGAATGGCTCAAGAAGTACTGACACATTTAAAGGAGCATCCTGATGCATGGACAAGAGTTGACACAATTTTGGAATTTTCACAGAATATGAACACGAAAGTAAGCAAGTGGTGGTTTTAAAATTTATTATTCTTTTCTTCCAGTCATAACTTTGAGGAAGGTGTCTACTTTTTTAGTATTAGCGTTGTTAATCGCAAATCATTTACTATTGTTAACTTATTTCAAAATTTAGTCTTAATTCTTGCAAATAGTCCTAAAAATTGAGTTGAAGATTTATTATTGGGACTAATGTGCAAGGTGGCTTTTTGTTGTTTGTTTTCCTTTTTTTTTTCTTCCTCGCTTTTTAAAATATGTGTACAGATCTAGCATAAATCCTAGAATGTTACACAGCCATGAAACATAATATCAGGAGTTATTTTGGGCAAGTAATCAATACAATACAGGCTAGGCACCTCCAACACGAAGTTGTATGGGCAGTGTAAAACCCTCTTTGTGGTACCAGTGACTTTAATGGGACAGCACTCGTTTTTATTTGCAATTGAAAATGTTATAATTTGGGTCCTTTTTCTTAAGTTTGAACAGAAGGGTTGATCAAAATGTGTTTTGACTGTTTTAGGCTTGATGATTCACACTTCTCTTTAAACTGCCTTAAAGTAATGAAATACCATGCATGGCATTCTGTTTAATACACACAAAGCTTGTACTTGATATATATTGTGTTAAAACAGAAGATAGCCATGTGCACATCTGTTTCTGAAATCAGACTGTGTTAATTAACAGTTTTTAAATATTAGTTTTGACATCTTGTAAATTTTAGGGCAAAAACAAAGTCCAGAACTTCCTCAAAGTGCTAACATTAAGTAACATAACAGTGTTTGCCTGTTTGCTTGCCTGGTAAATTTTGCTTTTTATACTGACAGACATTACTAATGTTTAAAGTTGATTTATCAACAGTATTTTTAAAAACTCAATTTTGTCTTGTGAAAAATGAGATGATTAGAGGAACAGAAAGAAAGCAACAGGTAAAGAATTCTTCAATTTACATAAATTACAAGTGATTTGGTGCTAAATTTATGCACTATGACATTTGGCTTTTATGCAATCATTTTTTTTCTTTAAAGATGTTAACACTACCTGATATTAATCATAATGTTCCATTATGTTGATTGCTTGTAATAGGAAGAAAAGGGGTGTCTTCCTGTGCAACTGACACAGCTAGGCTTTGACGGCAGGCCTCCACAAGGTCTACCCTTTTGATTCCCTTTAACTGAATTCTGTTCATCAATTGTTTTTGTTTCATGGGTGGTGGGAGGGGAAAGGGGGAATACAATGCATAAAATAAGTTTTTCTAAGGGCTCAGTAGAAATTTCTACCATAGGGATCATTTCATGCTTTTTTTTTTTCCCCCCCATTTAGTCTTTGCTGTTATCTGTCCCTCATCTTCATAACTCAGTGGATTTCTCAAGTCCTGAGATATAAAGTGGAAATTTAGTATATTTGATGTTTGTATTATTAATATTGCAAAGGCTTTTTATCATTAGCCTTCAGATTTGACTCACTTCAAATTTTTGGGCCAAAGTTGTGGGGGGTATTTTCCCCAAAAAAAATATGAATTATCTTTACTCATAGACTTTGAGAGTGGGTTTAAGGATAATATGATAGTAATGTTTTTTGACCTTTTAGAAAACACATTTATTGGGTTTCCTGCCCCGGCCCTGTAGATATAAATATGAAAACATGAATTATGTCTTCAAGATTTTTCTATTTGGACGAAAGGACTAGAGATTGGTAAATAGGTAATTAGGTAACAATATCCCAACTTGAAGAAATAAATGAATGTACCTGTTAAGAGGAACTATCCTATAACTAAAAAGTATCCTAGAAAAAGAATGGTTAGGGGCCTGAGCAATAGTACAGTGGGTAGGGTGTTTGCCTTGCATGTGGGCGACCTGGGTTCAATCCCCAAAATTCCATATGCTCCCCCAGCACTATTAGGGGTAATTCCCGAATACAGAGCGGGAGTATCCCCTGAGCATTGCCAGGTGTGACCCAAAAAGGAAAAATAAGGGTAAATATGGTGGAGTTTCAAAGATGGTTATTCTGGTCTATATTGGGTGGACTTTATTTCTTAGGGTTTGGGGATTTCCTTTCCCGCCCCTTTAAAGACTTGAGTTTTTAGTTAATTTAGGAAGAAGATATATATTCCTTGTAGTACTAAGAAGTACATGTTTAGCTTAAAATCACCTGTAGATAACCTGGTTTCATGCACATAGATTTAAAGTTTTTACAGTGTGGTTTCAAAAATTGATTTGGAATTTTGGTCAGAGCAAATGATTTGCTCTCCTCCCTACACCCCCATCTTAGACAAATAAAGAGGTGTAAATAGGCAGAAAGCTACTGTTTATTGCTGATTATGAAACCTTTTAATGGCATGAAATCAGTAATTTCAGGGATTTTTGGTTTTTTGTTTTTTTTGCCTTAAGCTAGTTTTTACTTTGGAAATCTTTAGGTATTCTACAAACACAGGATTGAGTTTAAGTGGCAAATTTTTCCAGAAAAGTATGAAAACAGCAAAACCATTTACTTAATTTGAGCACAATGTAGTTTGGGACAGTCTACATTGTGCTTTGGATAAAATGAGCATTCACATGATCCCTTTGGTTGAAATACTAATAATGCTCTTACTTTATTGTGTGATGACTAACCATTTTAAAGATGAACTCTTATTCTCAGCCAAAACTTGCAATCTGGAGTTATATTTTACATATTAATTTACCTTTCAGGTATTACATGTGGTTCTTCCCTAATTTAGGCAGCTGGAAACATATTACAACAGTTATGTCCTTTTTTTCCTCCCTGTCAATCCACACTAATTGGTCATAGGGTAGTGGCTCCTATAGCATTAAATTCTTTTATTGACTATTTAGAGTGAGTAATCAACAGGAGGGACAAAATGGCTTGCTAGTGATATCTATATTTACATTTTTTACTTAGATTTAGGAAAAGAAAACCTGAAAGGTAAATACAGATTGCAACATGCATTTGTACATTATTTTGACTGTGCACAAAAGTTTATCTTTAAATTAGTAGCAATAGCAACTGTAAGGGTGGGGTTAAAAATTAAAGTAAATCCAAGGGCTGTCTTGCTGCTTCTTAAGTAGTAACACACCAGTGATGTTTGTAAATGCTTTCTACAGAAGTATCTTTGACAATACTTTAATACTTGGCTAAGAGATTATGTGTCCTAGAGGATAGTAGGAAGTTTGAGAGCATCCAAGGTGCTAAAATTCTTGGCCTGGTTGTGTTTAAAGTTCATGAGCCTACAAGCAGTCATGTATGCCGTGAATTCATATCTGGCTGCTATTTTCCTTTCTACAGATAAGCCATTTGGCTGCTAAGGGGCTTTTATTTGTGTTTTTTCTACTGGTGTGAGCATGTATAAACAGCAGGACATTAGAGAACAGAATGAGGAAAATGCATGAAAACTCAGTATATGGGTGAATAGATCCTTGTTTATATATGTAATTAAACTTGGTAGCGTAATTTTTTTTTGAAACTTTAGTTGTAAATGTGTGAGTGTTTGTCCATTTGTAAATCCTGAAAGTTGCTAGTCTACAGCAATGTATTCACATGCCTTTATTCTCCGATTTTCAGTATTATGGACTACAAATTTTGGAAAATGTGATAAAAACAAGGTGGAAGATTCTTCCAAGGAACCAGTGTGAAGGTAGGAAAATGTTTTTGCAGAATTGCAAACTTAAGAGTTAAATTTTCTTATTAGTTGGATAGAGGTGCCTTAATGCTTTTTAGTGCTCCACTGAAAGTGATGTGGCATGGCAGGTTCTATATATATTTGAACATACATTTGGAGCACAAAATGAGTTACCTTACAGAAGAAGAAAAGCCCCAATGGTGAGATCAATCACATAGTAGTTAATCTGAACCCTGCTTGCAGTTTAAGGAACCAGGCAGGACTTTTAGATGAATTACTTCATGTATTTACACTGCCTTTCTTAACCTACTTTGTATCAACTTAAAAGATAATTTAAGTCTGTTTTATGATGGGTATAATTCTGGTGGTATTTTCATACATTCAATTATATCCCCATATTTGGGGACAGTATAGATTGCCTTGCCTCAGACAACACCACTTCAAATTCTTGGGACGCCCTGTGGGTCTCCTGAACATTACTGGGTGTGATCTACTCCCACTCCACTGCCACCAGAAGGTCTCTTTGGCGAACTGTCTTTGAGGGGGTTTTGTGTGGGGGTGTTTTTTATTTCTTAAATTTAGTAAGCCACTGAGATAAATCATTACAAAGCTGTTCATGATTGGATTTCAGTCACACAGTGTTCCAACATCCATCCCTCCACCAGTGCACATTTACCACCATCAATGTCCCCACTTTCCTCTTGCCACTTCAGTCTCGAAGCTTGCGTCTATCAGTGACACTCCCTTTGAGCATAATGGTTCGCAGTACAGGTACTGAGGAGCCATTGTTCTTTACCTACTCTCAGCACACAGATCTTATCCAGAGTGATCATTTCTACCTATCATGGTTGTAGTGGTGCTGCCTTCTCTGGCCCTGCTGCATTCTTCCCGGCACTTGAGGCAGGCTAGTTTTTGGTGGGAGAGTTACTTGATTTTATTCGACTAGTCTTATTTAAATCTTGACATCTTTATTAGCACATAGAAACATCATTAAGATTTTTTGTAGCATTCTTTTAACATAGCATAAAACAGATTAAGAATGATAGTGCAAGAGGAAATACTGCCATCAAAAAGTTGCTTTAGATCTTGTATCACAGGATAAGGCTTTTGATTTATGTGAGCCGAGTATTAGTACAGTGGATAAGGCACTGCCTGCATGCTGCTACCCTTACACTATGGCAGTGTCCTTCTGCCCTGAGCACTCCTGAGTGTGGTCTTCCTCCCTAAGTAAAAAGATTTAGTTGTTGGGGGGATACCCGTTTTGCTCAGTATTACTCCATCCTGGTTCTCTTAGGGAATCTGATGTAGTGCTGAGGATTGAACCTGCATGATCTATGCACAAGGCAGGCGTCATACCCGACATACTTCTAACTTCCATGTTAGATCACATTCTATAGTCTCAGAAAAGAGCACAATTTTATGTGATCTCAAAAAGTTGCTTCAGGGCCGGAGGCGATAGCCCAGCAGGTAGGGCATTTGCCTTGCACGGCGGCCGGCCTGTGCTGACCCGGGTTCGATCCCGGCATCCCATATGGTCCCCCGATCACCGCCAGGGGTAATTCCTGAGTGCAGAGCCAGGAGAAACCCCTGAGCATTGCTGGGTGTGACCCAAAAAGAAAAAGAAAAAAAAAAGTTGCTTCATACTTCAGAGACTTCAGTGTGATGCTTGTTCATTTACTATTGTGCTGTACATTTTATTTGACCATCAAATTAAACATTGGTCATGGCTTTCCATAACCAAAAAACATTTAATTTTCACTTCATTACTATTTAATTGCAGTATTAAAATTTTTTTAATAGTTTGGGAGCAATTAGTTGTTTTGTTTTGTTTTTGTTTTTTTTTTTTTTTTTTGCCTTTTTGGGTTATAGCTGGTGATGCTCCAGAGGTTACTCCTGGCTCTGCACTCAGGAATAACTCCTGGCAGTGCTCCGGAGACCATATAGGATGCTGGGGATCGAGCCCAGGTTGGCCGCGTGCAAGGCAAATGCCCTACCCGCTATGCTATTGCTCTGGACCCAAGTTTGTTTTTTTTTAAGTCTGTGGTCTAATCACATGTGGATTATGCTTTATGATACATTCCATCTTCTCTTTTGGGTCACACCCTGCAATGCTCAGGGATTACTCCTGGGGGTGCTCAGGGGACCATATGGGATACATTAAGACAGAATATATGTGGCCGGAGCAATAGCACAGTGGTAGGGCCTTTGCCTTGCACACGGCCGACCGGGGTTGAATCCCGGTATCCCATTTGGTCCCTGAGCATATCTGGGTGTGAACCCCAAAATAGCAACAAATTAATAAATAAAATTCATTAGTTTTATTGATACTAATGTTGACAATGAAAATTTGGGAGCCAAAGTTTTCCCTGAGAAGTTGGCCTTTATGTGTTTTTTTGGGAGTATGTTATCTTTATAGTCAAAGTTGTAGTCACTCCCATGTGTTTTACATGTGAATAATATGTAATCCGGAATCATATTGTTCATTTTCTAAAACTTTGGCTTTTTTAAACTAAAGGGATAGGGCCAGAGAAATAGTACAGCAGGTAAGACACTACCTGAAGGGAGTCAAGATGGTGATTATTTTGGTAAAATGTTTAAAATTCTTTGATAATTTCTTTAAAAATATCAAAAGCACTTTCCATCCTGCATTTCCCCAACATTAATGAGAAAATGAGGCTTAAGATTGGAGAGGCAGGGGCCGGAGGCGATGGTCCAGCGGGTAGGGCGTTTGCCTTGCACGGCCGCCGCCCCGGGGTTCGATCCCCGGCATCCCATATGGTCCCCCCGAGCACCGCCAGGAGTAATTCCTGAGTGCAGAGCCAGGAGAAACCCCTGAGCATTGCCGGGTGTGACACCCCCCCACCCTCCCCCCCCGCCCAAGAAAAAAAAGATTGGAGAGGCAATTTGTCAAAGAAGTCAAAATGTGTCATTCATTCTCCAGACCCTGAGTTACTCTTTGTCTGACAGTGAATGGCTATTCCTGGTATAGCCCTGGTGGCTTGAGGATTGCTGTGAGAGCATACTCTTCCAGAGGAAAAATATATAAGCCTTATAGAAAGTACCTTGGTGCTCTATCACCACTACAGTTAATTGCTATTGGAAAGCAAAGTGTAGTTTGACTTTCTCCTGGTAACAGAATTCTATGAGGTTCGACATGCACTCAGCAGTTTCATAGTGTCATTTATCAGTATTGGGACTG